>WNWK01020606.1:0-35521 GCA_009830355.1 Cherax destructor | reverse complement strand
TGCAGTTACTATCTTCCAGCAGAGCTGCAGTTACTATCTTCCAGCAGAGCTGCAGTTACTATCTTCCAGCAGAGCTGCAGTTACTATCTTCCAGCAGAGCTGCAGTTACTATCTTCCAGCAGAGCTGCAGTTACTATCTTCCAGCAGAGCTCCAGTTACTATCTTCCAGCAGAGCTGCAGTTACTATCTTCCAGCAGAGCTGCAGTTACTATCTTCCAGCAGAGCTGCAGTTACTATCTTCCAGCAGAGCTGCTGTTACTTTCTTCCAGCAGAGCTGCAGTTACTGTCTTCCAGCAGAGCTGCAGTTACTATCTTCCAGCAGAGCTGCAGTTGCCGTCTTCCAGCAGACCTGCAGTTACCGTCTTCCAGCAGAGCTGCAGTTACCGTCTTCTAGCAGACCTGCAGTTACCATCTTCCAGCAGACCTGCAGTTACTGTCTTCCAGCAGAGCTGCAGTTACTGTCTTCCAGCAGACCTGCAGTTACTGTCTTCCAGCAGAGCTGCAGTTACTGTCTTCCAGCAGAGCTGCAGTTACTGTCTTCCAGCAGACCTGCAGTTACTATCACCTGACAATGACAATCTCTCATAAGAACAGCAACCTAAGAAAGAAGGAACACTTCAGCAGGCCTACTGGACCATGCTAGGCAGATCCAATTCTCCTACCGGCTTAAGCCAATGCCCTAACCTAGTCAGGTCAGGTTACATTCACTTAAGGAATTAGTACGGCATCTGACCTAGTAGCACAAGCTAGTCAGGTCCAACTCACACCCACCCACACTCACTCATGTATTTATCTAACCTATTTTTAAAACTACACATCGTCTTAGCTTCAGTGAGGGTACTCTGGAGTTTGTTCCACTCGTCCACAACTCTATTACCAAACCAATGCTTTCCTATATCCTTCCTGAATCTGAACTTTTCCAACTTAAACGTATTGCTGCGAGTCCTGTCTAGGCTAGATATTTTTAGCACGCTATTTACATCCCCTTTATTAATTCTTGTTTTGCATTTATACACCTCAATCATATCCTCATAGGGAAGATTTCTGATACATGGGATCAACTTAGTCATCCTCCTTTGTACGTTTTCCAGAACATTTATATCCATTCTGTAATACGGTGACCAGAACTGTGCAGCATAATATAAACGAGGCCTAACCAAAGAAGAACCTGAGGACTTGTATTATTTATACTTGATATGAAGCCAAGGATTGTGTTAGCTTTATTGCCAACACTCATGATGGACCACACTCATCATGGACCACACTCATCATGGACCACACTCATCATGGACCACACTCATCATGGACCACACTCATCATGGACCACACTCATCATGGACCACACTCATCATGGACCACACTCATCATGGACCACACTCATCATGGACCACACTCATCATGGACCACACTCATCATGGACCACACTCATCATGGACCACACTCATCATGGACCATTCCATTCACATTAGAATTGGAATTCTTAAGAAGATAACATATCCTGCAGCATAGAGCGGGACGCAAGATAAATTATGTAAGAGATAGTGTAAGAAAGATGGGGAAAAGAAAATTGTCATGTCATATGTAACTGTAGATAAAGAGGAGAGAGAGAGAGAGAGAGAGAGAGAGAGAGAGGAGAGAGAGAGAGAATGGAAGAATTTGTTGCAGTGGTTATGCAGTGGGGGCAATATTTCAGAACTTTTTGAGTGGTGGAGTTTTACCACTGAAACTATGTGTATGAGTTACTTGAGGCTGAAAATTAAGACACGTGTGCAACACTTGGGTGTATTGATTAAAGGTTTCCCCTACACAGTAGACTTCTTATACAAAACAGCAGCAGTAGTAATGAATTAAATATGATATAATCGGCGCATTAAGCTTGGAGAACAACTATATGAGGCTGTCAGTCTGGAGAAGAGTTCAGTTCCATTATCTGGAACAATATAAAGCTGAACTCTTCTTTAGGCTGAGGGACTGACCACCTTTTATTTCATTACTACTGCTGCCTTTGTATGTGACTGAAGAAGTCTACTGTGTAGGCCAAACGTTTCATCACTAAAGATACCCAACTATTTTACTTGTGTCTTAAAGCCTCATCTTGTGCATATTTTATGTTATTTTCACTGTTACTCGAGGTTGTTTACACTTGTAAACACGTCATCGAGGTTAAGTAAAATTGTTCTCCATATTCCTTGGTAAGATTGCAGAGGTTAAGCCCTAGCTCCTGTTGCTGTCTCTTAACCGGCTGTTACAGGCTTCGCTCCTTGCCTAATGAGGCTTATCATACCTCCTCTTCAAGCTGTGTATAGTGTGAGGGCGGGCGTGCGCACCGCCTTCTCCAGAACGACAAATCATAAATGGCGTAATTCATTGTTCACCTCCCCAGCCTCTTGAGTGCTGGACCTCCCCAGCCTCTTGAGTGCTGGACCTCCCCAGCCTCTTGAGTGCTGGACCTCCCCAGCCTCTTGAGTGCTGGACCTCCCCAGCCTCTTGAGTGCTGCACCTCCCCAGCGTCTTGAGTCCTGCACCTCCCCAGCGTCTTGAGTGCTGCACCTCCCCAGCGTCTTGAGTGCTGCACCTCCCCAGCGTCTTGAGTGCTGCACCTCCCCAGCGTCTTGAGTGCTGCACCTCCCCAGCGTCTTGAGTGCTGCACCTCCACTCAGCACTCCTTAATGCACTCGTTATTCACTTTCTCCAAGTCATTTTTCGTTCAACTCGCGCCGTTTTTAAAGGGGTGTTCAACATCTGTTTATTAAGGTTTTAAATGTTCTCTTAGAGGCTGTCTACTTTAAATTAGGTTAGGGTGGGTTGGGTTAGATGTTATTATACACTGAACATTTGGAAGTTCATCTGTTCTCCTGGTATCCACTCCTGGGTCACCAGTCACTGTTATGTTGACGACAAACTCATAACTCCTAGATGAGTCAATACCCCTACACTTCAACACACTCAGCCCAGGGACTGATTACCTAATCTTCTACTGTCGTCTGTACACATTTCAACAGTCTTCAGATTATGTTCATGTATTGTATTGATAAAGCCACTGGATGGTGAAACGTCTACAAGATACCCAGATGTTTTGCATGTGTCTAACTCATTTCTCACGCTAGAATACCAAGACTATACATGACATTATCATAGGCGTTCCCTCCCTATCTACAGCAGTGACTTCCTTAAGTAATGCTCTTTCATAGAACAAGTGTTGTCTAAACTTCACTAACGTTGTCATTGCATCAGAAATTGCACAACATCCCAACTCACCCATGGAAACATCACCAACAAGATATGCAGTCCTCCTCTCTCGTGAAATACGTCTCCAACAACATTCTCTCCACTCTGGCCCAGTGGCTTACGTACTAACCTGGAGTTTTACAATTCACTCGCCCTGGGTTCAGACCCCACCCGTTCCGTAGTTATGACAGTACCATCAGAGTTGAGACTCATGAACAAGCACTGAGAGAATCGTTCAGTTCAGACCTCATGGCAGGTCTACGACAATCCAAGCAGTTGAAACCATCAGCAGGTTCAGAGCCATCCAGCGTTCCAGAGTTATTCATCAGCAGTGTGAAGACCATCAGTTGTACATCGTAAGACCATCAGATCAGAACATCACATTTCAGAGACCATCAGCAGGTAGAGACCATCAGCAGGTTCAGAGACCATCAGCAGTTGAAGACCATCAGCAGGTTGAGAGACCATCAGCGGTTGAAGACCACAGCAGGTTAAGACCATCAGCGGTTAGAGACCATCAGCAGGTTGAGAGACCACAGCAGGTTGAAGACCATCAGCAGGTTGAGGACCATCGCAGTTGAGAGACCATCGCAGGTTGAGAGACCATCGCAGGTTGAGACCATCGCAGGTTGAGAGACCATCGGCAGGTTGAGAGACCATCGGCAGGTTGAGAGACCATCGGCAGGTTGAGAGACCATCGGCAGGTTGAGAGACCATCGGCAGGTTGAGAGACCATCGGCAGGTTGAGAGACCATCAGCAGGTTGAGAGACCATCAGCAGGTTGAGAGACCATCAGCAGGTTGAGAGACCATCAGCAGGTTCAGAGACCATCAGCAGGTTCAGAGACCATCAGCAGGTTCAGAGACCATCAGCAGGTTCAGAGACCATCAGCAGGTTGAGAGACCATCAGCAGGTTGAAGACCATCACAGGTTGAGAGACCATCGCAGGTTGAGAGACCATCAGCAGGTTGAAGACCATCAGCAGGTTGAGAGACCATCAGCAGGTTAGAGACCATCAGCAGGTTAGAGACCATCGCGGTTGAGAGACCATCAGCAGGTTGAAGACCATCAGCAGGTTGAGAGACCATCAGCAGGTTGAGAGACCATCAGCAGGTTGAGAGACCATCAGCAGGTTAGAGACCATCAGCAGGTTAGAGACCATCAGCAGGTTGAGAGACCATCAGCAGGTTGGAGACCATCAGCAGGTTGAGAGACCATCAGCAGGTTGAGAGACCATCAGCAGGTTGAGAGACCATCAGCAGGTTGAGACCATCAGCAGGTTGAGAGACCATCAGCAGGTTGAGAACCATCAGCAGGTTGAGAGACCATCAGCAGGTTGAGAGACCATCAGCAGGTTGAGAGACCATCAGCAGGTTGAAGACCATCAGCAGGTTGAGAGACCATCAGCAGGTTGAGAGACCATCAGCAGGTTGAGAGACCATCAGCAGGTTGAGAGACCATCAGCAGGTTGAGAGACCATCAGCAGGTTGAGAGACCATCAGCAGGTTGAGAGACCATCAGCAGGTTGAGAGACCATCAGCAGGTTGAAGACCATCAGCAGGTTGAGAGACCATCAGCAGGTTGAGAGACCATCAGCAGGTTGAGAGACCATCAGCAGGTTGAAGACCATCAGCAGGTTGAGAGACCATCAGCAGGTTGAGAGACCATCAGCAGGTTGAGAGACCATCAGCAGGTTGAGAGACCATCAGCAGGTCTAAAATCGCAGGTTAAGAGCAGGTGAAACCTCGCGGTTAGACCATCGCAGGTTGAGACATGCGTTGAGACCACAGGTTGAGACCACGCGGGAACCACGCGGTTGAAAGTGAATCGCAGGTTGAGAACATCGTAAGACCATCGCAGGTTGAGACCATCGCGGTAGACACGGAGACCATCAGAGGTAGCCATGCGGTAGCCATCAGCAGGTTGAGACCACGGAAGACCATCAAGGTGAAGACCATCAGCAGGTTAGAGACCATCAGCAGGTTGGAGACCAAGCGGTTGAAGACCATCAGCAGGTTGAGAGACCATCAGGTTGAGAGACCATCAGCAGGTTGAGAGACCATCAGAGGTTGAGAGACCATCAGCAGGTTGAGGACCACAGCAGGTTGAGGACCATAGCGGTTAGAGACCATCAGCAGTTGAGAGACCATCAGGGAGAGAATCAGCAGGTTGAAGACCATCCAGGTTGAGACCATCGCAGGTTGAGAACCATCAGCAGGTTGAGAGACCATCAGCAGGTTGAGAGAATCGCAGGTTGGAGACCATCAGCAGGTTGAGACCATGCAGGTTGAGACCATAGCAGGTTGAGACACAGCAGGTTGAGAGACCATCAGCAGGTTGAGAGACCACAGCAGGTTGAGAGACCATCAGCAGGTTGAGACCATCAGCAGGTTGAGAGCCATCGCAGGTTGAGAGACCATCAGCAGGTTGAAACCATCAGCAGGTTGAGAGACCATCAGCAGGTTGAGACCATCAGCAGGTTGAGAGACCACAGCAGGTTGAGAGACCATCAGCAGGTTGAGAGACCATCAGCAGGTTGAAGCATCAGCAGGTTGAGACCACCAGGTTGGAAGACCAGACCGGTGAGACCATCAGCAGGTTGAGAACACAGGTTGAGACCATCAGCAGGTTGAGAGACCATCAGCAGGTTGAGAGACCATCAGCAGGTTGAGAGACCATCAGCAGGTGAGAGACCATCAGCAGGTTGAGAGACCATCAGCAGGTTGAGACCATCAGCAGGTTGAGAGACCATCAGCAGGTTGAGAGACCATCACAGTGAGACAAGCAGGTTAGACCATCAGCAGGTTGAAGACCATCAGCAGGTTGAAGACCACAGCAGGTTGAGAGACCATCAGCAGGTTGAAGACCATAGCAGGTTGAGAGACCATCAGCAGGTTGAAGACCATCAGCAGGTTGAGAGACCATCAGCAGGTTGGAGACCATCAGCAGGTTGAGAGACCCAGAGGACACAGCAGGTTGAGGACCATCAGCAGGTAGAGACCATCAGCAGGTTGAGAGACCATCAGCAGGTTGAGAGACCATCAGCAGGTTGAGAGACCATCAGCAGGTTGAGAGACCATCAGCAGGTTGAGAGACCATCAGCAGGTTGAGAGACCAGTCAGCAGGTTGAGAGACCATCAGCAGGTTGAGAGACCATCAGCAGGTTGGAGACCACGCAGGACCATCAGCAGGTTGAGAGACCATCAGCAGGTTGAGAGACCATCAGCAGGTTGAGAGACCATCAGCAGGTTGAGAGACCATCAGCAGGTTGAGAGACCATCAGCAGGTTGAGAGACCATCAGCAGGTTGAGAGACCATCAGCAGGTTGAGAGACCATCAGCAGGTTGAGAGACCATCAGCAGGTTGAGAGACCAGCAGCAGGTTGAGAGACCATCAGCAGGTTGAGAGACCAGCAGCAGGTTGAGAGACCATCAGCAGGTTGAGAGACCATCAGCAGGTTGAGAGACCATCAGCAGGTTGAGAGACCAGCAGCAGGTTGAGAGACCATCAGCAGGTTGAGAGACCATCAGCAGGTTGAGAGACCACGCAGGTTGAGAGACCATCAGCAGGTTGAGAGACCATCAGCAGGTTGAGAGACCATCAGCAGGTTGAGAGACCATCAGCAGGTTGAGAGACCATCAGCAGGTTGAGAGACCATCAGCAGGTTGAGAGACCATCAGCAGGTTGAGAGACCATCAGCAGGTTGAGAGACCATCAGCAGGTTGAGAGACCATCAGCAGGTTGAGAGACCATCAGCAGGTTGAGAGACCAGCAGCAGGTTGAGAGACCATCAGCAGGTTGAGAGACCATCAGCAGGTTGAGAGACCATCAGCAGGTTGAGAGACCAGCAGCAGGTTGAGAATCCAGCATGACACAACACGTCAGGTAACCACTGAGCCAAGCAGGTTAGAAAGTTGAAACCGTAGGTTGCGAAGCGTTCTCCGTATGAGGAGATAGCCATCGGACACTAACAATACCAGGGTAACCCAAAAAGCCAACGGGTGGCTTCCCACCTGTAACTAGTCGTCCCCTCCTCCCTGGGTGCCACCCACCACAACTATTTCGTCCCCCTCCCCTGGGTGCCACCCACCACAACTATTTCGTCCCCCTCCCCTGGGTGCCACCCACCACAACTATTTCGTCGTTAAATTAATTGCAGGAGAGGCAATTATTTCTTAATTGATGAATTTCCTAATTTGGGATAATGAATATACATGACAACGATTTGGCGTGCAACTGCAAGCAAATTGATTTCACTGATATATATGTCGTGCCGAATAGGTAAAACTTGTCATTTTGGCTTAAATAGCAACGCTCTTCTTGCCGAATAAGGCAAGCAAAAATTGGTGTATGCAATAATTTCGCAAAAATCATTCTGAACCTAACGAAAAAAATATTTTATTGTGTTTGTTGATTATTAAATTATTGTGAACTTATCTAAAATATATTTAGTTGGATTAGGCTAAATTAAATTGCACTTGTTATAATAAGGTTAGGTAAGTTTCTAAGTTTCTTTTGGTACAAAATTATTATTTTTTACATTAACATAGCTGAAAAAAATCTATCTTTAAACGTATAAGAGAAAATTCTAGAAAGGACTTAATTTTAAATGAGTTCTTGATAATTGACCAATTTTACCTTTTCGGCACGACATACACCACACACACACACACATTATAATATATATATATATATATATATATATATATATATATATATATATATATATATATATATATATATATATATATATATATATGTAGAGAGAGAGACTTATATAGAGGGTACAGTTATATACAATAGACAGGTATATACTTACCAGGTTGCAATATCCCTCAATACACGCTGCCAAAACTTGCAATATCAACAATATTAATAAAAAATATTGCTTCTTACAAGTGACACTTCGAGAAGTTGAAATTGATTGATATTTATTGCAAAATTTCAGGGTTGATAGTTACTGTTTCTTGATGCTGGTGAGGGCTCTTGATCACAGGGTGTGGAGGTGTATATTGCTGTGATGTACTGGTGTATATTACTACCTGGACCTGGAGGGCATTCGGAGGTCAACGCCCCCGCGGCCCGGTCCACGACCAGGCCTCCCGGTGGATCAGGGCCTGATCAACCAGTCTGTTACTGCTGGCCGCACGTAGTCCAACGTACGAACCACAGCCTGACTGATTCGGCACCGAGTATAAGTATCTGTCCAGCTCCCTCTTGAAGGCAACCAGGGGTCTATTAGTAATTCCCCTTGTGACTGGTGGGAGGCTGTTGAACAGTCTTGGGCCCCGGACACTTCTAGTGTTTTCTCTTAGTGTACCAATGGCGCCCCTACTTTTCATTGGAGGTATTTTGCACCGACTGTCCAGTCTTTTGCTTTCGTTGGGAGTGATTTGTGTGTGGAAATTAGGGACCATTGCGTGTAGTATTTTTAAAGTGTACGTTACGGAGCATGTGGCCTGTGCTCCTGTGAGTACAAGTCAAGTGCTTCCGACGTTCCCAGTAGTTAAGGTGTTTGAGAGTAAAGGTTGTGTGCACACTCTGCACTTTCACCTGCCTTGACTGAAGGTGTTAGTGTAGAGAAGTATTCCAGCCTAGACAAAGGGATTTAAAAAGCATCATCACTGGCTTGGCATCTCTTGTTTTGAACGTTCTCATTTTACATCCTATCATTTTCTAAGCAGATGTGATAGTGACACTGTTGATATACCTTTGATGAGTTTCGAGAGTCTCACTACTCTCGCATGGGCCAGTCTTGTCTGGTGCTTGCCTGGTCAACCAAGCTGTTGCTGCTGGAGGCCCGCTGCCCCACATATCCATTACAGCCTGGTTGATCTGGCACCACCTGGTGAAGTTTCCTCTTGAAAGCTTTTACAATTGTTCCAGCCGTGTTTCTAATACCTCGTTGGAAGGTGTTGAATAGTCTGGTGCCCACCGCACCCCTGCTCCTCACTGGGTTTGTTTTGAACTTCCTCCCATATCTCTCACTCCAGTATGTTGTTATGGCACCTTGGGACCAGACCCTCGAGTACTTTCCATGTATATATTATCTATCTACTCCAGTGAGTACATGTTCAAGACTTTAAGATGTTCGCAGTAATTTAAGTGATTTACTGGTTCAATGTGAGCCGTAAACCATCTCTGTATTTGTTCCAGCTCTGATATTTCTCCAACTTTGAACGGGGCCGTCAGCACTGAGCAGTATTCTAAGTGAGGGAGCACTAGCGATTTGAAGAGTGTCACCATCGGCATTATTTCCCTTGTAGATGAATGGTTCAGAAAACCGACAAGTTGTTAAATTAGACACATATGCAACACTTGGGTATCTTTATTGAGGAAACGTTTCGCCACACAGTGGCTTCATCAGTCCATACAAAGTAGAAAGTAGTAATAAAAGGAGGAGTTTGAGGTAATCAGTCCCTCGGCCTGGAGTCGATGTGTTCAGTCCATCAATCTTGAAGTAAATACAACATAAGGCAAATAGAAGTTGCTTATATACTGTAGACAGGTGAGATGAAGCAGGAGGAGGCGGGGTCATAGTGGTACCATCCACTAGTCGAAGTAAGTCCTTGTCCAAGGTTTGGACAAATGTTGAAGAATCCCTTTGTATCAAGATCCCAAGAAGTTGCTGTGTCAGACAGGATGTAGATGAATGGTTCGACTAGTGGATGGTACCACTATGACCCCGCCTCCTCCTGCTTCATCTCACCTGTCTACAGTATATAAGCAACTTCTATTTGCCTTATGTTGTATTTACTTCAAGATTGATGGACTGAACACATCGACTCCAGGCCGAGGGACTGATTACCTCAAACTCCTCCTTTTATTACTACTTTCTAATTTGTATTGGACTGATGAAGCCACTGTGTGGCGAAACGTTTCCTCAATAAAGATACCCAAGTGTTGCATATGTGTCTAATTTAACATTATTTCCCTTGTTTTGAAAGATCTCAATACCCACCTCTTGGCTGTCGTGATCTTTGTCTTATGTTTTTTTAAAAGAAAGGTTAGCTGACATAATTATTCCCAAGTCTTTTACGTGTTCCTTTCGTTCTGTTTGATAATCCTCTTGAGTTTTGTATACAGTGTTCCTTTTGAGTTCTTCATTCTTTCCATACCTAAGCAGCTGGAATTTATTATCATTGAACGTCATGTTGTTCTCCACTGCCCACTGGAAAACTCTGCTTATCTATTCCTGTAATTTTTCAGTGTCTTCTACCGTAGTGACTTTCATACTTATTTTAGTGTCGTCTGCAAAGGATACAAAAGTGTGACGGGTATTTTTATCTATGTCTGCTGTGAGGATGAGAAACAGCAGAGGTGCCAGGACAGTGCCTTAGGGAACTGAGCTTTTTACCTTGCCAATGTTGGATTTTGCTCTGTTTACTACTTTGTTTTGTGTTAGGAACCCGAGAATCCATCTGCCTACCTTCCCAGTAATGCCCACGGCCCTCACTTTGTGCGCTATCACTCCATGATCGCATTTGTCAAACTGCTTTGCAAAATCTGTGTAAATCACATCTGCGTCTACCAACGCCTCCGTAATTCTGTCATAATGGTTCAGCAGCTGTGACAGGCATGATCGTCCCTCTCTAAAGCCATGCTGGTTTGGATTATGTTGGTTGTGCTGGTCCATGAAATTTGTAATCTGCCGTCTCATCACTCTTTCGAAGATTTTCATGACGTGAGAAGTTAGGGCTACTGGTCTGTAATTTTTAGCTAGTGCTCTACTACCTCCCTTGTGTAAAGGAGCTATGTCTGCACTCTTTAAGGTATTCCACTTAGATCTAAGCTCTTTCTCCAGAGAATACTGAGGGCTCGTACTAGTGGTCCTTTGCACTTCTTTATAAATAGAGCATTCCATGAATCTGGTCCAGGTGCTGAGTGAGTGGGCATGTTAACCATTTCTTTTTCGAAATCTATGGGATTTGTACTAATGTCAGTTGGTCTGCGCGGCCTTCTGCTGGAGTGAAAAATGTTTCTGCATTCTCTGTCTTGCTGTCATTTAGTGGGTTGCTGAACACTTGACTCGTAGGATTTCACTCATTTCCTGTTCATAGTATACGAGTCTCCTCTCAATAATGGTCCAATTCTACAGGTAGTTCTTAGCTTGGATTTTGCATAGGAACAGTGATCTCTCGACTAAGGCTGTCATTCCTCTCGCAAAATATTTGTGTTTTAAAGCTATTCAGTAACCCGTTTTCTTCTTGTGTACCATCTCCTACGCTCTCTATATCTGATCTTCTTGGCTTCCTCAATGGTACGTATTTAATACAGACTTTATATGCTTCTGTATTCAGCTTCTCTAGGCACTGGTGGGGATTAGGGCGCTCATGTCTGATTCCCAGGATATGTCTGATAGCTCTTGGTTTGTTTTTCCCAGTCAATTTTATGATTTTATGGTTGTTGAAATTAAACTTACTGAACATTCCGTCTCTAACATTAGTGTCGCAGTTCCATAACCCTGAGTTAATACTCGTTTGTACTTCTATGATGTTGTGGTCAGAGTATATTGTTTTTGTAACTGTTATGTCTCTGATTAATTCCTCGTTGTTTGTGAATATCAAATCCAGGGTATTCTCATTTCTAGTGGGATCAATTATCTGTTGGTTCAATGAGTACTTTTCACCAAGCCTCATTAGTTCCCTGGTATGTGCCTGTTGAGCCAGGGTGCTTCCCCGAGATATTTCTGGTATAACATTATGTTGCTGCATATTCCATTTTATATGAGGGAGATTAAACTCTCCAAGGAGTACAATATTTGGTGTGGTATTTTCTAGCCTATCCAGACAGCTATCTATCATCCTTAACTGATCTGTGAATTCCTCAGCAGCTGCTGATGGTGGTTTGTATACTAGGATAATTAACACATTCCTATTTTCAACTTTAATGCCTAGAATTTCTATCATTCGTAGAATTTATCAGTTCTGTGCAACATAAAGTATCTTTTACATAGTCCTACTCCTCCCTGTAACCTATTAATTCTGTCACATCGATGCATGTTATAGTTTTTGTATCTTTATCTCGGTCAAAAACATCCCTTGTGTGTTTCTGTAAATGTTCCAAACATGACATTCGCTTCTGAGAGAAGCCCACTGATATAACTAACTTTGTCGTTTTATACTAGGTCCTAGTTATTATTTCCTCTAGTTTTCCATAACGGAGTAGTTGGACTTTGTCTTCATTGAACATCATATTGTTTCCCGTTGTCCATTGGAAAACTTGATTTATATCTTCTTGGAGGTTAACTGTGTCCTCAATGGATGAGTCTCATGCAGATCCTAGTATCGTCTGCAAAGGATGACACGGAATTATGGTTTACATCTCTCTATGATATGAGGATGAGGAACAGGATGGGAGGTGAGTACTGTGCCTTATGGAACAGAGCTTTTCACTATGGCAGCTTCCGATTTAACTCTGTTTACCACTACTCTTTGTGTGCGATTGATTAGAAAGTTGAAGATCCATCTGCCCACTTTGCCAGTAATTCCTTTAGCACGCATTTTGTGCGCTCTTACGCCATAATCACACTTCTCAAAGGTTTTTGCAGAATCTGTGTATACATCTCCATACTGTTTGTCGTCCAGTGCATCCAAACTCATATCATAGTGATCCAGTAGTTGTTGCGAGGCAGGAGCGACCTGCTCTGAACCCATGTTGCCCTGGATTGTGCAGTTTTTGGGAGTCCAGGTGGTTTGCAATCATGTTTCTTAGTACTTTTTCGAAGATTTTTATGATGTGGGACGTTAGAGCTAGTGGTCTATAGTTCTTAGCTAATGCTTTGCTGTCACCTTTATGGAGTGCGGTGATATCCATTGTTTTTAGTGACTGTGGACTCTCACCCGTGTCTGTGCTCCTCCATAACATACTTAGAGCCCTCGAGAGTGGTTTCTTGCAGTTCTTAATGAACACAGAGTTCCACGAGTCTGGGCCTGGGGCTGAGTGCATGGCCATGGTGTCGATGGCTTTCTCAAAGTCTAGTGGAGTTAGGTTAATGTCAGAAATTTGGCATACATTTACGAAGTTTTGAGGCTCATGAAAAAATCATTTGGATTGTCGATCTTTAGACTGATTATTGGCTCGCTGAACACAGAGTTGTCGATCTTTAGACTGATTATTGGCTCGCTGAACACAGAGTTGTCGATCTTTAGACTGATTATTGGCTCGCTGAACACAGAGTTGTCGATCTTTAGACTGATTATTGGCTCGCTGAACACAGAGTTGTCGATCTTTAGACTGATTATTGGCTCGCTGAACACAGAGTTGTCGATCTTTAGACTGATTATTGGCTCGCTGAACACAGAGTTGTCGATCTTTAGACTGATTATTGGCTCGCTGAACACAGAGTTGTCGATCTTTAGACTGATTATTGGCTCGCTGAACACAGAGTTGTCGATCTTTAGACTGATTATTGGCTCGCTGAACACAGAGTTGTCGATCTTTAGACTGATTATTGGCTCGCTGAACACAGAGTTGTCGATCTTTAGACTGATTATTGGCTCGCTGAACACAGAGTTGTCGATCTTTAGACTGATTATTGGCTCGCTGAACACAGAGTTGTCGATTTTAGACTGATTTTGCTCTGAACAGTTGTCATCTTTAGACTATATGCTCTGAACACAGAGTCGTATTGAGATTTCAGTCACTCATTTTGTTGTTGTCATCTGTGTAAGTTCCAACTTGCCTGATCAAAGGTCCGATACTAGATGTGGTTTTTGACTTGTTTTTTGCACATGAAAAGAAGTATTACTGAGGTATACTGGTGTATATTACTGAGGTATACTGGTGTATATTACTGAGGTATACTGGTGTATATTACTGAGGTATACTGGTGTATATTACTGAGTGTATACTGGGATGGTATATATACTGAGTTAGTATACTGGTGTATATTACTGAGGTATACTGGTGTATATTACTGAAGGTATACTGGGTATATTATCTGAGGTATACTGGTGTATATTACTGAGGTATACTGGTGTATATTACTGAGGTATACTGGTGTATATTACTGAGGTATACTGGTGTATATTACTGAGGTATACTGGTGTATATTACTGAGGTATACTGGTGTATATTACTGAGGTATACTGGTGTATATTACTGAGGTATACTGGTGTATATCACTGAGGTATACTGGTGTATATCACTGAGGTATACTGGTGTATATCACTGAGGTATACTGGTGTATATCACTGAGGTATACTGGTGTATATCACTGAGGTATACTGGTGTATATCACTGAGGTATACTGGTGTATATCACTGAGGTATACTGGTGTATATCACTGAGGTATACTGGTGTATATCACTGAGGTATACTGGTGTATATCACTGAGGTATACTGGTGTATATTACTGAGGTATACTGGTGTATATCACTGAGGTATACTGGTGTATATCACTGAGGTATACTGGTGTATATCACTGAGGTATACTGGTGTATATCACTGAGGTATACTGGTGTATATTACTGAGGTATACTGGTGTATATTACTGAGGTATACTGGTGTATATTACTGAGGTATACTGGTGTATATCACTGAGGTATACTGGTGTATATCACTGAGGTATACTGGTGTATATCACTGAGGTATACTGGTGTATATTACTGAGGTATACTGGTGTATATCACTGAGGTATACTGGTGTATATTACTGAGGTATACTGGTGTATATTACTGAGGTATACTGTGTATATTACTGGGGGGGGGGGGGGGGGGGGGGGGGGGGGGGGGGGGGGGTGTATATTACTGAGGTATACTGGTGTATATTACTGAGTAATGGTATACTGAGGATACGGTATATTACTGAGGTATACTGGTGTATATTACTGAGGTATACTGGTGTATATCACTGAGGTATACTGGTGTATATTACTGAGGTATACTGGTGTATATCACTAGGATACTGTGTATATTACTCGGGTATACTGATGTATATCACTGAGGTATACTGGTGTATATTACTGAGGTATACTGGTGTATATTACTGAGGTATACTGGTGTATATTACTGAGGTATACTGGTGTATATTACTGAGGTATACTGGTGTATATTACTGAGGTATACTGGTGTATATTACTGAGGTATACTGGTGTATATTACTGAGGTATACTGGTGTATATACTGAGGTATACTGGTGTATATTAACTGGGTATACTGGTGTATATACTGAGGTATACTGGTGTATATTACTGAGGTATACTGGTGTATATTACTGAGTATACTGGTGTATATTACTGAGGTATACTGGTGTATATTACTGAGGTATACTGTGTATATCACTGAGGTATACTGGTGTATATACTGAGGTATACTGGTGTATATTACTGAGGTATACTGGTGTATATCACTGAGGTATACTGGTGTATATTACTGAGGTATACTGGTGTATATTACTGAGGATACTGGTGTATATTACTGATCTGTGTATATTACTGAGGTATACTGGTGTATATTACTGAGGTATACTGGTGTATATTACTGAGGTATACTGGTGTATATTACTGAGGTATACTGGTGTATATTACTGGGTATACTGGTATATACTGAGGTATACTGGTGTATATTACTAGGATACTGGTATATACTGGGTATCTGGTGATATTACTGAGGTATACTGGTGTATATTACTGAGGTATACTGGTGTATATACTGAGGTATACTGGTGTATATTACTGAGGATACTGGTGTATATTACTGAGGTATACTGGTGTATATTACTGAGGATACTGGTGATATTACTAGGTATACTGGTGTATATTACTGAGGTATACTGGTGTATATTACTGAGGTATACTGGTGTATATTACTGAGGTATACTGGTGTATATTACTGAGGTATACTGGTGTATATTACTGAGGTATACTGGTGTATATTACTGAGGTATACTGGTGTATATTACTGAGGTATACTGGTGTATATACTGAGGTATACTGGTGTATATTACTGAGGTATACTGGTGTATATTACTGAGGTATACTGGTGTATATTACTGAGGTATACTGGTGTATATTACTCAGGCATACTGGTGTATATTACTCGGGTATACTGATGTATATCACTGAGGTATACTGGTGTATATTACTGAGGTATACTGGTGTATATACTAGGATACTGGTTATATACTGGGTATACTGATGTATATCACTGAGGTATACTGGTGTATATTACTGAGGTATACTGGTGTATATTACTGAGGTATACTGGTGTATATTACTGAGGTATACTGGTGTATATTACTGAGGTATACTGGTGTATATTACTGAGGTATACTGGTGTATATTACTGAGGTATACTGGTGTATATACTGAGGTATACTGGTGTATATCACTGAGGTATACTGGTGTATATACTGAGGTATACTGGTGTATATACTGAGGTATACTGGTGTATATCACTGAGGTATACTGGTGTATATCACTGAGGTATACTGGTGTATATTACTGAGGTATACTGGTGTATATTACTGAGGTATACTGTACAGATATGTGTATATCACTGAGTATACTGGTGTATATTACTGAGGTATACTGGTGTATATACTGAGGTATACTGGTGTATATTACTGAGGTATACTGGTGTATATTACTGAGGTATACTGGTGTATATACTGAGGTATACTGGTGTATATACTGAGGTATACTGGTGTATATACTGAGTATACTGGTGTATATACTGAGGTATACTGGTGTATATACTGAGGTATACTGGTGTATATACTGAGGTATACTGGTGTATATACTGAGGTATACTGGTGTATATTACTGAGGTATACTGGTGTATATCACTGAGGTATACTGGTGTATATACTGAGGTATACTGGTGTATATTACTGAGGTATACTGGTGTATATTACTGAGTATACTGGTGTATATTACTGAGGTATACTGGTGTATATTACTGAGGTATACTGGTGTATATTACTGAGGTATACTGGTGTATATTACTGAGGTATACTGGTGTATATCACTGAGGTATACTGGTGTATATTACTGAGGTATACTGGTGTATATTACTGAGGTATACTGGTGTATATTACTGAGGTATACTGGTGTATATCACTGAGGTATACTGGTGTATATTACTGAGGTATACTGGTGTATATTACTGAGTATACTGGTGTATATTACTGAGGTATACTGGTGTATATACTGAGGTATACTGGTGTATATTACTGAGTATACTGGTGTATATACTGAGGTATACTGGTGTATATCACTGAGGTATACTGGTGTATATTACTGAGGTATACTGGTGTATATACTGAGGTATACTGGTGTATATTACTGAGGTATACTGGTGTATATTACTGAGGTATACTGGTGTATATTACTGAGGTATACTGGTGTATATACTGAGGTATACTGGTGTATATCACTGAGGTATACTGGTGTATATACTGAGGTATACTGGTGTATATTACTAGTATACTGTGTATATTACGGGTATACTGGGTATAACTGAGGTATACTGGTGTATATTACTGAGGTATACTGGTGTATATTACTGAGTATACTGGTGTATATCACTGAGGTATACTGGTGTATATACTGAGGTATACTGGTGTATATCACTGAGGTATACTGGGTATATACTGAGTATACTGGTGTATATACTGAGGTATACTGGTGTATATTACTGAGGTATACTGGTGTATATACTGAGGTATACTGGTGTATATCACTGAGGTATACTGGTGTATATCACTGAGGTATACTGGGTATATCACTGAGGTATACTGGTGTATATCACTGAGGTATACTGGTGTATATTACTGAGGTATACTGGTGTATATCACTGAGGTATACTGGTGTATATCACTGAGATATACTGGTGTATATCACTGAGGTATACTGGTGTATATCAATGAGGTATACTGGTGTATATCACTGAGATACACTTGTGTATATCACTGAGGTATACTGGTGTATATCAATGAGGTATACTGGTGTATATCACTGAGGTATACTGGTGTATATTACTGAGGTATACTGGTGTATATCACTGAGGTATACTGGTGTATATCACTGAGGTATACTGGTGTATACTGGGTATACTGGGTACTGAGTATACTGGTGTATATCACTGAGGTATACTGGTGTATATTACTGAGGTATACTGGTGTATATCACTGAGGTATACTGGTGTATATTACTGAGGTATACTGGTGTATATCACTGAGGTATACTGGTGTATATCACTGAGGTATACTGGTGTATATCACTGAGGTATACTGGTGTATATCACTGAGGTATACTGGTGTATATATCACTGAGGTATACTGGTGTATATATCACTGAGGTATACTGGTGTATATATCACTGAGGTATACTGGTGTATATATCACCGAGGTATACTGGTGTATATATCACCGAGGTATACTGGTGTATATATCACCGAGGTATACTGGTGTATATATCACCGAGGTATACTGGTGTATATATCACCGAGGTATACTGGTGTATATATCACCGAGGTATACTGGTGTATATATCACCGAGGTATACTGGTGTATATATCACCGAGGTATACTGGTGTATATATCACCGAGGTATACTGGTGTATATATCACCGAGGTATACTGGTGTATATCACTGAGGTATACTGGTGTATATTACTAAGGTATACTGGTGTATATCACTGAGGTATATTGGTGTATATCACTGAGGTATACTGGTGTATATTACTCAGGCATACTGGTGTATATTACTCGGGTATACTGGTGTATATTACTCGGGTATACTGGTGTATATCACTGGGGTATACTGGTGTATATCACTGGAATATACTGGTGTATATCACTGAGGTATACTGGTGTATATCACTGAGGTATACTGGTGTATATCACTGGAATATACTGGTGTATATCACTGAGGTATACTGGTGTATATCACTGAGGTATACTGGTGTATATCACTGAGGTATACTGGTGTATATCACTGAGGTATACTGGTGTATATCACTGAGGTATACTGGTGTATATCACTGAGGTATACTGGTGTATATCACTGAGGTATACTGGTGTATATCACTGAGGTATACTGGTGTATATCACTGAGGTATACTGGTGTATATCACTGAGGTATACTGGTGTATATCACTGAGGTATACTGGTGTATATCACTGAGGTATACTGGTGTATATCACTGAGGTATACTGGTGTATATCACTGAGGTATACTGGTGTATATCTACTGAGGTATACTGGTTATATCACTGAGGTATACTGGTGTATATACTGAGGTATACTGGTGTATATCACTGAGGTATACTGGTATATATCACTGAGGTATACTGGTATATATCACTGAGGTATACTGGTGTATATCACTGAGGTATACTGGTGTATATCACTGAGGTATACTGGTATATATCACTGAGGTATACTGGTGTATATCACTGAGGTATAGTGTTGCTGGCTCTTCTTGCGTTGTTTTGCGAATATTGTTTTATTTATTGAAAATTTTCACTTTGATGTATGTCTAAAAGTTATGTAATTTTGTTGACTTTCTGCGTTGTGTACACACACACACGCACACACACACACACACACACACACACACCAGTGTGGAACCCATATCTTAATAAGTCAGCACCATCCTGGAGTACACAGCACCAGTGTGGAACCCACACCTGAAGAAGCAAGTTAATAAAGTGTACAACAAGACTAGTTACTTAGTTAAACATTAATTATGAGATGATGATAATGGAACTGAACCTAACAACCCTGGAGGAAACAAGAACCAGGACAGACATGACAACAACATACAAAATACTCAGGGATATTGATATTGCAGCCAGGGAGAGACTGTGTGCGAGGCGGGAAACTGGTACATAGGAACACAGCTGAAAGTTAAAAACACACAGATGAGCCACAAGGATGTCAGGAAGTATTTCTTCAGCCACACACATTCTCTCTCTCTCCAATAGACTTAAAAGTGGTAACTTTACTATGTACATTAATGTGTTTATGGTCTGCCTCCGAGATTGTTGGAACCCCGAGCCAGTCTCTCCACCAATTACCACTCTCACAACTCTCCCAGAATTAAATTGTGATCATCAAACTCTCCTAAAAGTCTGTTTTACCGCAAGGAACCCAAAAAAATAGTTTCACTCCTTGTCTACCACTTTTCTCCTATATATATATGTCGTGCAGAATAGGTAAAACTTGCGATTTGGGCTTAAATATCAACGCTCTTCTTGCCGAATAAGGAAACGATAATTTGTGTATGCAACAATTTCGCAAGAATCATTCTGAACCCAACAAAATATGTTTCATTGTGTTTATTATTAAATTATTGTAAACTTAAATAAAATATATTTAGTTGAATTAAGCTAAATTAAATTACGCTTGTTATAATAAGGTTAGGTAAGTTTTCTAAGGTTCTTTTGGTACAAAATTATAAATTTTTACATTAACATAAATGAAAAAATATATATCTTTAAACGTATAAGAGAAAATTTTAGAAAGGACTTAATTTTAAATGAGTTCTTGATAATTGACCAGTTTTACCTATTCGGCACGACATATATATATATATATATATATATATATATATATATATATATATATATATATATATATATATATAGAGAGAGAGAGAGAGAGTTGTAATTAATTTTGTTGGACAAATTATCACTAATTGGTTATTAGCTTTTTGTGGAGTGACTTTCTTTTGATGATATAAACAAGAAATACAAGGTTCATGCAACTCATGTTAACATGGTTATCATGTCATGTTAACATGGTTATCATGTCATGTTAACATGGTTATCATGTCATGTTAACATGGTTATCATGTCATGTTAACATGGTTATCATGTCATGTTAACATGGTTATCATGTCATGTTAACATGGTTATCATGTCATGTTAACATAATTATCATGTCATGCTAACATGGTTATCATGTCATGTTAACATGGTTATCATGTCATGTTAACATAATTATCATGTCATGCTAACATGGTTATCATGTCATGTTAACATGGTTATCATGTCATGTTAACATAATTATCATGTCATGCTAACATGGTTATCATGTCATGTTAACATGGTTATCATGTCATGTTAACATAATTATCATGTCATGCTAACATGGTTATCATGTCATGTTAAAATGGTTATCATGTCATGTTAACATGGTTATCATGTCATGTTAACATGGTTATCATGTCATGTTAACATGGTTATCATGTCATGTTAACATGGTTATCATGTCATGTTAACATGGTTATCATGTCATGTTAACATGGTTATCATGTTGGGATAAGGTTAAAGAATAACCTGAAGGAAGAATAGAAGGATAAATTAAGGAAGAGGAGGAAGATGGGGATAACTAGAAGATTGGGAATGTGTGTGTGTGAGGTTAACAACATTAACTTGACTTAACAACCTTGTTAGTCCTAAGTCATACCTTGTTAAGTTAGTGTTGCTGCTGACACACACATTACTGCATCACAATTCACTATTTAGTTATTTAATTGATTAAATAATTTCCTAGTTATTTCAGCTTACAAACTAAGTTGTGTTGCTGGTGTTACAACTTACAAACAAGTTGTGTTGCTGGTGTTACAACTTACAAACAAGTTGTGTTGCTGGTGTTACAACTTACAAACTAAGTTGTGTTGCTGGTGTTACAACTTACAAACAAGTTGTGTTGCTGGTGTTACAACTTACAAACAAGTTGTGTTGCTGGTGTTACAACTTACAAACAAGTTGTGTTGCTGGTGCTACAACTTACAAACAAGTTGTGTTGCTGGTGTTACAACTTACAAACAAGTTGTGTTGCTGGTGTTACAACTTACAAACAAGTTGTGTTGCTGGTGTTACAACTTACAAACAAGTGGTGTTGCTGGTGCTACAACTTACAAACAAGTTGTGTTGCTGGTGTTACAACTTACAAACAAGTTGTGTTGCTGGTGTTACAACTTACAAACAAGTTGTGTTGCTGGTGCTACAACTTACAAACTAAGTTGTGTTGCTGGTACTACAACTTACAAACAAGTTGTGTTGCTGGTGCTACAACTTACAAACAAGTTTGTTGTGGTGTTACAACTACAAACAAGTTGTGTTGTGTTACAACTTACAAACAAGTTGTGTTGCTGGTGTTACAACTTACAAACAAGTTGTGTTGCTGGTGTACAACTTACAACAAGTTGTGTTGCTGGTGCTACAACTTAAACAAGTTGTGTTGCTGGTGTTACAACTTACAAACAAGTTGTGTTGCTGGTGCTACAACTTACAAACAAGTTGTGTTGCTGGTGCTACAACTTACAAACAAGTTGTGTTGCTGGTGCTACAACTTACAAACAAGTTGTGTTGCTGGTGTTACAACTTACAAACAAGTTGTGTTGCTGGTGCTACAACTTACAAGTTGTGTTGCTGGTGCTACAACTTACAAACAAGTTGTGTTGCTGGTGCTACAACTTACAAACAAGTTTGTTGCTGTGCTAAACTTACAAACTAAGTTGTGTTGCTGGTGCTACAACTTAAAACAAGTTGTGTTCGGTGCTCAACTACAAACAAGTTGTGTTGCTTGTGCACAACTTACAAACAAGTTGTGTTGCTGGTGTTACAACTTAAAACAAGTTGTGTTGCTGGTGCTACAACTTACAAACAAGTTGTGTTGCTGGTGCTCAATAACAAGTTGTGTTGCTGGTGTACAACCAAACAAGTTGTGTTGCTGGTGCTACAACTTACAAACAAGTTGTGTTGCTGGTGCTACAACTTACAAACAAGTTGTGTTGCTGGTGTTACAACTTACAAACTAAGTTGTGTTGCTGGTGCTACAACTTACGAACAAGTTGTGTTGCTGGTGTTACAACTTACAAACTAAGTTGTGTTGCTGGTGCATGTGCTGACACTTACAACAAGTTGTGTTGCTGGTGCTACAACTTACGAACAAGTTGTGTTGCTGTGTGCTACAACCAAACAAGTTTGGTTCACAACTACGAACAAGTTGTGTTGCTGGTGTTACAACTTACAAACTAAGTTGTGTTGCTGGTGTACAACTTACAAGTTGTGTTGCTGGTGTTCAACTTACAAACATGTTCTGTACAACTTACGACAAGTTTGTTGTGGTGTTACAACTTATAAACTAAGTTGTGTTTGCTGGTGTTATTACTGTGCTGATGTAACACTGTGTTGTTCATGTCAACATGTATAGTGTTGTGTCACAGTAACGAGCTAATTCAACTTTTAATTGCTGACATTTAGCGATAATTAAATGGAAATCGTAGCTCAGCCATTTATGTTGTGTTATTGGTGGGTGATAAATCTAGTTCTCTCTCTCTCTCCTTTAAACAGGGTTTTACAAAGTTAGGTTAAGAGTTCTTAACTTTATTTACAAGCTGAGCTCCCTCTCACAAACTCTTAAAGTGGGTTTTACAAAGTTAGATTAAGGGCTCTTAACTTTATTTACAAGCTGAGCTCTCTCTCTCTCTCTCTCTCTCTCTCTCTCTCTCTCTCTCTCTCTCTCTCGTATTGTTCTCCTCACTAACACAATATTTAAAGCCCATCACTGTTGTGTATAAGACTTCCTTGTGATCCAAACCTATCTTTATTATTATTTGATTATTGTGTAATACATACTATTATAATTTCGTCAAAAATACGGTGTTAATCACTGTGTTATTTTTCGCGGGTTATTTTTGACGGGAAGTAGTAAAATAGGCGCGAGTGGTGGCAGTGCTTAGCTGTTTTAAGAGACTTTGCTCTCACAGCTGTGAGTTGAAGACTGTTCCAACATTGTGTTCTGTTAGTTAGTTACCATTTTGTCCTAGGCACATGTCAATTAGACACTAGGCCTGTTGTGAGTGTATTGTTTGTGTTAGTTACCATTTTGTCCTATTCACATGTCGATTAGACACTAGGCCTGTTGTGTGTATGTGTGTGTGTGTGTAAGGAAACACTTCGAAATGTTTCGGCCCCGCCGGGAATTGAACCCGGGCCCTCCGTGCGTGAAGCAAGAGCTTTACCACCATGCCACCAGGGCTGTGTGTGTGTGTGTGTACTCACCTAATTGTACTCACCTAATTGTGGTTGCAGGGGTCGATACTCAGCTCCTGGCCCCGCCTCTTCGCTGTCCGCTACTGGGTCTCTGCTCTCCCTGCTCCATGAGCTTTATCATACCTTGTCTTAAAACTATGTATGATTCCTGCCTCCACTATATCTTTATCTAGACTATTCCACTTCCTGACTACTCTGTGACTGAAGAAATGCTTCCTAACATCCCTTTGACTCATAGGAGTCTTCAACTTCCAATTGTGACCCCTTGTTTCTGTGTCCCCTCTCTGGAACATCATGTCTCTGTCCACCTTATCTATTCCTCGCAGTATTTTATATGTCGTTATCATGTCTCCCCTAACCCTCCTGTCCTCTAGTGTCGTCAGGCCGATTTCCCTTAACCTTTCTTCGTAGGACAATTCCCTTAGCTCTGGAACTAGTCTTGTTGCAAACCTTTGCACTTTCTCTAATTTCTTGACGTGCTTGACCAGGTGTGGGTTCCAAACTGGTGCTGCATACTCTAGTATGGGCCTGACGTATATGGTGTACAGAGTCTTGAACGATTCCTTAGTGAGGTATTGGAACGCTATTCTTAGGTTTGCCAGCCGCCCGTATGCTGCAGCAGTTATCTGATTGATGTGTGCCTCAGAAGATGTGCTCGGTATTATGCTCACCCCAAGATCTTTTTCCTTGAGTGAGGTTTACAGTCTTTGGCCACCTAGACTATACTCTGTCTGCGGTCTTCTTTGCCCTTCCCCGCTCTTCATGACTTTACATTTGGCAGGGTTAAATTCAAGGAGCCAGTTACTGGACCAGGCTTGTATCCTCTCCAGGTCTCTTTGTAGTCCTGCCTGATCCTTGACTGATTTAATTCTTCTCATTAACTTCACATCATCTGCAAACAGGGACACTTCTGAGTCTATCCCTTCCGTTATGTCATTCACATATACCAAAAACAGTACAGGTCCCAGGACTGACCCTTGTGGAACCCCACTCGTCACAGGTGCCCACTCTGACACCTCGTCACGTACCATGACTCGTTGTTGCCTCCCTGTCAGATATTCTCTGATCCATTGCAGTGCCTTTCCTGTTACGTGTGCCTGATCCTCTAGCTTTTGCATTAACCTCTTGTGAAGAACTGTGTCGAACGCCTTCTTGCAGTCCAAGAAAATGCAGTCTATCCACCCCTCTCTCTCGTGTCTTACTTCGGTTACCTTGTCATAAAACTCCAGTAGGTTTGTGACACAGGATTTTCCTTCCCTGAAACCATGCTGGTTGTCGTTTATAAGCTTGTGTCTTTCTAGGTGCTCCACCACTCTCCTCCTGATGATCTTCTCCATGACTTTGCATACTATACACG
Organism: Cherax destructor; assembly: GCA_009830355.1. Taxonomy (NCBI): domain Eukaryota; kingdom Metazoa; phylum Arthropoda; class Malacostraca; order Decapoda; family Parastacidae; genus Cherax; species Cherax destructor. The sequence goes on along the minus strand of WNWK01020606.1, from coordinate 9,926 downwards.
TCAGTGACACAGGTCTGTAGTTTAATGCCTCGTGTCTGTCTCCTTTCTTAAAAATTGGGACTACATTTGCCATCTTCCAAGCCTCAGGTAGTTGCCCAGTTTCAATGGATGTGTTGAAGATTTGTGTTAGTGGCACACACAACATCTCTGCTCCCTCTCTAAGGACCCACGGAGAAATGTTGTCAGGTCCCACCGCTTTTGAGGTATCGAGTTCACATAACAGCTTCTTCACCTCCTCCTCGGTTGTGTGTATTTCATCCAGCACTTGTTGGTATACCTCCCTATTCTGAATTCCTGGAGTCCTTCCTGTCTCCTGTGTAAATACTTCTTTAAATCTCATGTTGAGCTCCTCACATACCTCTTGGTCGTTTATTGTGAACTCCCCACCTTCCTTTCTCAGCCTGATTACCTGGTCCTTGACTGTTGTTTTCCTCCTGATGTGGTTATACAACAGCTTCGGGTCAGACTTGACTTTTGATGCTATATCATTTTCATATTGTCGCTGAGCCTCCCTTCTTACCTGTGCATATTCGTTTCTGGCTCTTCGGCTAATCTCTATTTTCCTGGGTCCTTTGTCTTCTGTACTTTTCTCATTCTCTATTACACTTAGTTTTTGCCTCCCTACACCTCTTGGTGAACCAAGGACTCGTTCTGGTCTTCCCATTACTTCTGTTTCCCTTGGGGACAAACCTCTCCTCTGCCTCTTTGCATTTGGTTGTCACATATTCCATCATTTCTTTTACTGGTTTTCCTGCCAATTCTCTCTCCCACTGAACGTCTTGTAGGAAGTTCCTCAAGCCTGTGTAGTCCCCCCTTTTGTAGTTTCATTTCTCCCTTCCTATTCCTGCTCCCCTCTCCACTTGTAGCTCAACTATATAATCAAAACACAGAGCCAAATGATCACTAGCTCCAAGGGGCCTTTCATACGTGATATCCTCGATGTGTGTATGTATGTGGAGCAGTAGCAGAAACAGTAGTAGCAGCAGTAGCATCATAGCAACAGCAGCATAGCAACAGAAGCAGTAGCACTATAGCAACAGCATAAACAGTAGCAGCAATAGCACCATAGCAACAGCATAACAGCAGCAGCATAGCAACAGCAGCAGTATCTCTGCTCCAGTTCTCCTTAACGATCATTCGAGCATGCTTAAGCCACACGGAGAGAGACGATTTGAGCAAGAAGTTAGGATTCTACGCAAGTGATCTGTGCAGCACTACCGCTGGATTTCGTTCACATCGCTCACTTGATCCTGCAGGAGTCTTGCAGACTACAACAGACGGCCAAAGACAGACTGAGAGAGACTGGTGTCGTTCACTCCTTATATTAGCGTCATATCTTTAAAGTATGGGTACCATACTTTAAGTCAAGGAACTGATTTCCCTGATTCTGAGGTATTTCACATTAAATGAGACGGCGTACGCTGTCAGTGGCCCTATATTACAAAAAAAAAAAAATTGTAATAAGTGACTGTTTGGGATATTAACACGTAGTAAAACATCACAAGTAAAACAATCATAAAATTCTGTGCCGTGTCAGACGTCGCTGCCAACATGGTGCCACACATGACACCACCAATCCTCTCGTCATGACACGCTTTCTCAACCGTGTCCTCAAGACACCTTTGTCTCTGTGTTATGACAAAACACTCCTTCGCTTGTGTCCCACGACACCTTCTCTGTGCCACATGGCACGCCCCCTGTGTCACGAACTCAGTCTCTAGGGAAGCCTTCTCACAAACACAAAATCACACGACTGTCTATCACTTGTGTCGTGCCACCAGTTGTCACTACACCCTGATGAGTCCTGACACCACAACAGTGTCACACAATACACTCTCCAGGTGCAGGGGAGAGTCTAGGTACATTCTCCAGGTGCAGGGAGAGTCTAGGTACATTCTCCAGGTGCAGGAGAGTCTAGGTACTTTCTCCAAGTGCAGGAGAGTCTAGGACATTCTCCAGGTGCAGGGAAGTCGGTACATTCTCCAAGTGCAGGGAGTCTGAGGTACATTCTCCAGGTGCAGGGAGAGTCTAGGTACATTCTCCAAGTGCAGGGAGAGTCTAGGTACTTTCTCCAAGTGCAGGGAGAGTCTAGGTACTTTCTCCAAGTGCAGGGGAGAGTCTAGGTACTTCTCCAAGTGCAGGGAGAGTCTAGGTACTTTCTCCAAGTGCAGGGGAGAGTCTAGACTTTCTCCAAGTGCAGGAGAGTCTAGGTACTTCTCCAAGTGCATGGAGAGTCTAGACTTTCTCCAAGTGCAGGTACACTCCCAAGTGTAGGTACACTCTCCAAAGTGCAGGTACACTCTCCAAAGTGTGGTACACTCCAAAGTCAGGTACACTCTCCAAAGTGCAGGTACACTCTCCAAAGTGCAGGTACACTATCCAAAGTGCAGGTACACTCTCCAAAGTGCAGGTACACTCTCCAAAGTGCAGGTACACTCTCCAAAGTGCAGGTACACTCTCCAAAGTGCAGGTACACTCTCCAAAGTGCAGGTACACTCTCCAAAGTGCAGGTACACTCTCCAAAGTGCAGGTACTCTCTCCAAAGTGCAGGTACTCTCTCCAAAGTGCAGGTACACTCTCCAAAGTGCAGGTACACTTTCCAAAGTGTATATGGAAGAGTCAGGTTAACTCTCTCCATATGAGAGTCTGGTAGTCACTGTCGGTCTAGCTGGCTCGGAAGTCAAACATCAGGTCTGATGACGTAACTCTCCAAAGTGCAGGTACACTTTCCAAAGTGTATATGGAAGAGTCAGGTTAACTCTCTCCATATGAGAGTCTGGTAGTCACTGTCGGTCTAGCTGGCTCGGAAGTCAAACATCAGGTCTGATGACGTAACCCCCTTGACTGCCGGCCGGTAAGGTAACTACCTAACAACCATTGTTAGGTAGGGGGCCGTAACACCCTATAAACCCAAACAACAGAATAAAGGCTATATAAATAGGGGTTCACACGTACAAATACGGTTAGATACATAGACGGTGCACCGTGGCCTGGTGGCAAAAACTCTCGCTTCACACGGTGAGGGTCCGGGTTCGATTCCCGGCGAAGGGATTGAAACATTGGGCGTGTTTCTTTACACCGGTTGTCTATGTTCACCCATCAGTAAAATGGGTACATTGTTGTTAGTGGACTGGTGTGGGTCGCATCCTGGGACAAAACTGACCTAATTTGCGGGAAATGCTCAGCATAACAAGTGTCTTTCTATATAGTAGTATGTCATTGATGTCAGCTATGGTATGTATACCTTGTATATGTACTTGTAGAAATAAAGATATTATTATTATTATTATTATATCGCGAGGTTCCGAGCAGAGAGAAAGGTGTTACCACGCCCCATCTCTGTCATCATCATCATCATCATAATAATAATAATAATAATAATAATAATAATAATAATAAACTATATAGAAAGCCCCTTGTTATGCTCTCAGAGCATTTCGGGCAAATTAGGTCAGTTTCGTCCCAGGATGCGACCCACACCACTCCACTCCCATTTTACTGATGGGTGAACATAGACAACCGGTGTAAGGAAACACGCCCAATCGAACCCGGACCCTCACCGTGTGAAGCGAGAGCTTTAGCCACCAGGCAAATCTGATTTTTCTTGATAATGAACACGTGCAAGCTGAGCTCTTGTTTTGGCGTAGATTCAGTCTTCGTCTCCAGGTGTTAATAGGGGGTCACTGCCCCCTTGAGAGGGTTGCGGTGCCCCCTTATGCTGATCGCATCCGGTTGGAGATAATTTCTCCACAAACCTTCATCATACTGTTCCATCATCCTTCATACCACCAAATTCCTCCTCTGTCTCCTTACAGGTGGTTGCAGGGGTCGAGTCATAGCTCCTGTCCCCTCCTCTTCGCTGGTCGCTACTAGTTCCACTCTCCCTACTCCATGAGCTTTATCATACCTCCACTACATCGATCTCCAGACTGTTCCACTTCCTGACAACTCTGTGACTGAAGAAGTACTTCCTAGCATCCCTATGACTCATCTGAGTCTTCAACTTCCAGTTGTGACACCTTGTTGTTGTGTCCCATCTCTGAAACATTGTCCCTATCCACCCTGTCAATTCCTCTCAGTATTTTATATGTCGTTATCATGTCCCCTATCCCTCCTGTTCTCCAATGTTGTCAGGTTGATTTCCCTTAACCTCTCCTCGTAGGACATGCCCCTCAGCTCCGGGACTAGTCTTGTTGCAAACCTTAGCACTTTCTCTAATTTCTTGACGTGTTTGACCAGATGTGAGTTCCATACAGGTACTGCATACTCCAATATGGGCCTGACTCCTTATTTAGATGTCGAAACGCTATTCTCAGGTTTACCAGGCGCCCATATACTGCAGCAGTTATTTGGTTGATGTGCGCCTCATATGTGCTCGGTATGATGTTCACCCCAAGATCCTTTTCCTTGATTGAGTTTTGCAACCTCTTATGCTGTACTCCGTCTGCAGTCTTCTTTGTCCTTCCCCAGACTTCATGACTTTGCACTTGCTGGGGTTAAACTGCAGGTGACATTTGTCTTACCAGGCTTGCAGTCTGTCCACATCTTGTAGGCTTGCAGTCTGTCCACATCTTGTAGGCTTGCAGTCTGTCCACATCTTGTAGGCTTGCAGTCTGTCCACATCTTGTAGGCTTGCAGTCTGTCCACATCTTGTAGGCTTGCAGTCTGTCCACATCTTGTAGGCTTGCAGTCTGTCCACATCTTGTAGGCTTGCAGTCTGTCCACATCTTGTAGGCTTGCAGTCTGTCACATCTTGTAGGCTGCAGTCTGTCCACATCTTGTAGGCTGGTCTGTCCATCTTGTAGCTTGGTCTGTCCACATCTTGTAGGCTTGCAGTCTGTCCACATCTTGTAGGCTTGCAGTCTGTCCACATCTTGTAGGCTTGCAGTCTGTCCACATCTTGTAGGCTTGCAGTCTGTCCAGATCTTGTAGGGTTGCCTGATCTTCGTCCACTTGTATTCCCCTCATTAGCTTCACATCGTCTGCCAACAGGGACACCTCTGAATCTATCCCTTCAGTCATGTCATTCACATATACTAGAAACAGCAGAAGACAGAACTGACCCTTGTGGAACAACACTCCACATATGCACCCACTCTGACACCTCGTCTCGTACCAACACACGTTGTTTCCTTCCTGTCAGGTATTCCCTGTTCCATTGTAGTACTTTCCCTGCTATTCCTGCCTGCTCCTCTAGCTTTTCAACCAGTCTCTTGTGTGGTACTGTGTCGAAAACCTTCTTATAGTCCAAGAAGATGCAGTCTACCCACCCCTCTCCTGTCATATTTCTTTCACCTTGGCGTGTGTGTGTGTGTGTGTGTGTATGTGTGTGTGTGTGTGTGTACTCACCTAGTTGTACTCACCTAGTTGTGGTTGCAGGGGTCGAGACATAGCTCCTTGCCCCGCCTCTTCACTGGCCGCTACTGGGTCACTCTCCCTGCGCCATGAGCTTTATCATACCTCTTCTTAAAGCTGTGTATGGAACCTGCCTCCACTACATCGCTTCCCAAGCTATTCCACTTCCCGACCACTCTGTGACTGAAGAAATACTTCCTAACATCCCTGTGATTCATCTGAGTCTTCAACTTCCAACTGTGTCCCCTTGTTGCTGTGTCCCATCTTTGGAACATTCTGTCTCTGTCAACCTTGTCAATTCCTCTCAGTATTTTATATGTCGTTATCATGTCCCCCCTATCTCTCCTGTCCTCCAGTGTCGTCAGGTCGATTTCCCTTAACCTCTCCTCGTAGGACATACCCCTTAGCTCCGGGACTAGTCTTGCTGCAAACCTTTGCACTTTCTCTAGCTTCTTCACGTGCTTGGCTAGATGTGGGTTCCAAACTGGTGCTGCATACTCCAGTATGGGCCTAACGTACACAGTGTACAGGGTCCTGAACGATTCTTTATTAAGATGTCGGAATGCTGTTCTTAGGTTTGCTAGGCGCCCATATGCTGCAGCAGTTATTTGGTTGATGTGCGCCTCAGGAGATGTACATGGTGTTATACTCACCCCAAGGTCTTTTTCCTTGATTGAGGTTTGTAGTCTCTGGACCCCTAGACTGTACTCCGTCTGCGGTCTTCTTTGCCCTTCCCCAATCTTCATGACTTTGCACTTGGTTGGGTTGAACTCCAGGAGCCAATTGCTGGACCAGGCTTGCAGCCTGTCCAGATCCCTTTGTAGTTCTGCCTGGTCCTCTTCCGATTGAATTCTTCTCATCAACTTCACATCATCTGCAAACAGGGACACTTCGGAGTCTATTCCTTCCGTCATGTCGTTCACAAACACCAGAAACAGCACCGGTCCTAGGACTGACCCCTGTGGAACCCCACTCGTCATCGGCGCCCACTCTGACACCTCGCCACGGACCATGACTCGCTGCTGTCTTCCTGACAGGTATTCCCTGATCCATTGTAGTGCCTTCCCTGTTATCCCTGCCTGGTCTTCCAGCTTCTGCACTAATCTCTTGTGTGGGACTGTGTCAAACGCCTTCTTACAGTCCAAGAATATGCAATCTACCCACCCTCTCTCTCTTGTCTTACTGCTGTCACCCTGTCATAGAACTCCAGTAGGTTTGTGACACAGGATTTCCCGTCCCTGAAACCGTGTTGGCCGTCGTTGATAAGCTCATTCCTTTCTAGGTGCTCAACCACTCTTCTCCTCACTATCTTCTCCATGACCTTGCATACTATACATGTCAGTGACAATGGTCTGTAGTTTAATGCTACGTTTCTGTCTCCTTTTTTAAAAATTTGAACTACATTTACTGTCTTCCATACCTCTGGTAGTTGCCCTGTTTCGATAGACGTGTTGAAGATTGTTGTTAGGGGTACACATAGCTCCTCTGCTCCCTCTCCAGGACCCATGGAGAAATGTTGTCCGGCCCCATCGCCTTTGAGGTATCTAGCTCGCTTAGTAGCCTCTTCACTTCCTCCTCAGTTGTGTGTATTGTGTCCAGCACCTGATGGTGTACCCTACCTCTCCTCCTTTCTGGAGGCCCTTCTATTTCCTCTGTGAACACCTCTTTGAATCTCATGTTGAGCTCCTCACACCCTTCACGGTCATTTCTTGTGACCTTCCCTCCTACCTTCCTCAGCCTGATCACCTGGTCCTTGACTGTTGTTCTCCTCCTGATGTGGCTGTACAACAGCTTTGGGTCAGGTTTTGCTTTCGCTGCTATGTCATTCTCGTATTGTCTTTGGGCCTCCCTTCTTACCTGTGCATATTCATTTCTGGCTCTACGACTGCTCTCCTTATTCTCCTGGGTCCTTTGCCTTCTATACTTCTTCCATTCCCTGGCACACTTGGTTTTGGCTTCCCTGCACCTTTGTGTGAACCATGGGCTCATCCTGGCTTTGTCACTTTTCCTGTGTGTGTGTGTGTGTGTGTAGGTGTGTGTGTGTGTGTGTGTGTGTGTATACCGTGTCACTGGTTATGCTGATCTATCTATTTCTGACAGTATTAATCAATTCAGGTCACGATAGATGATTTGTAGATTGCGTTTTTGAAATTCTGCTCAGCTGATATATAGATAGGGTCGTCAGGAAGAAGAGGAGGAGGAGGAGGAGGAAGAGGAAGAAGTAGTGAAGATATATAGGCAAGTCACCTAATACCTGTTGTCACTGTTCACCTAGCAGTAAATAGGTACCTAGGTGTTAGTTGACTGGTGTGTGGGGCATCCTGGGGGTAGTAGTATACCCTATCATAACTGAAATCATTTGAGGCTATGATAATAGGCCTTAGGCTGTGAATTGGTGAGAGAACTCACTAAACGCACAAACACACACACTCAGGCCAAGTGTCTTTAGCAACTAGTAACTAAGGCAAACCTTAACGGAGGGGATATAGAAGAAAATTGGAAGGAGGAGGAATAAAGGAAGAGAAAGGGTAGGTAGGGAATAAATGGAAGTGGAAGAAGGTGAGTGAAGGGGAACAGAAATGTCGTTCAGTAGGTAATGGTAGTCAGTATGAAGACTTGACTGTGTTGTGTGAACCTTATCAAGCTTTAGGTCAACCTTGCCCCCTGTCAAGCTTTAGGTCAACCTTGCCCCCTGTCAAGCTTTAGGTCAACCTTGCCCCCTGTCAAGCTTTAGGTCAACCTTGCCCCCTGTCAAGCTTTAGGTCAACCTTGCCCCCTGTCAAGCTTTAGGTCAACCTTGCCCCTGTCAGCTTTAGGTCAACCTTGCCCCTGTCAAGCTTTAGGTCAACCTTGCCCCTGTCAAGCTTTAGGTCAACCTTGCCCCCTGTCAAGCTTTAGGTCAACCTTGCCCCTGTCAAGCTTTAGGTCAACCTTGCCCCTGTCAAGCTTTAGGTCAACCTTGCCCTGTCAAGCTTTAGGTCAACCTTGCCCTGTCAAGCTTTAGTTCAACCTTGCCCCCTGTCAAGCTTTAGGTCAACCTTGCCCCCTGTCAAGCTTTAGGTCAACCTTGCCCCCTGTCAAGCTTTAGGTCAACCTTGTCTCCTGTCAAGCTTTAGGTCAACCTTGTCTCCTGTCTCCCTGTCAAGCTTTAGGTCAACCTTGTCTCCTGTCAAGCTTTAGGTCAACCTTGTCTCCTGTCTCCCTGTCAAGCTTTAGGTCAACCTTGCCCCCTGTCAAGCTTTAGGTCAACCTTGCCCCCTGTCAAGCTTTAGGTCAACCTTGCCCTGTCAAGCTTTAGGTCAACCTTGCCCTGTCAAGCTTTAGTCAACCTTGCCCCTGTCAAGCTTTAGGTCAACCTTGCCCCCTGTCAAGCTTTAGGTCAACCTTGCCCCTGTCAAGCTTTAGGTCAACCTTGCCCCTGTCAAGCTTTAGGTCAACCTTTGCCCTGTCAAGTTTTAGGTCAACCTTGCTCCCTTCTTGCGCTTTAGGTAAACCCTTTTGCCCGTCTCCCTGTCAAGCTTTAGGTCAACCTTGTCTCCTGTCGTTTAGGTCAACCTTGTTCTGTCCCCCCTGTCGCTTCTTAGGTAAAACCTTGTCTCCTGTCCCCTGTCGTTTTAGGGTCAACCTTGTCTCCTGTCAAGTTAGGTCAACCTTGTCTCCTGTCTCCTGTCAAGCTTTAGGTCAACCTTTCCCTTGTCCCCTGTCAAGCTTTAGGTCAACCTTGCCCTGTCGTTTAGGTAAACCCTTGTCTCTGCCCCTGTCAGTTTTAGGTCAACCTTGTTCCCCCCTGTCAAGTTAGGTCAACTCTTGCCCCTGTCAAGTTTTTGGGTCAACCTTGCCCCCTGTCAGTTTTTTAGGTCAACCTTGCCCCTGTCGTTTTAGGTCAACCTTTGCTCCCTGTCAAGCTTTAGGTCAACCCTTTTCCCCTCCCCCTGTCGTTTTTAGGTCAACCTTGCCCTTGTCTTTAGGTCAACCTTGCCCCCCTGTCAAGTTTAGGTCAACCTTGCCCTTGTTTCCCTGTCAATTTTTAGGTCAACCTGCCCCTGTTCCTGTCGCTTTGGGTCAACCTTGCCCTTTCCTGTCAGTTTAGGTCAACCTTGTTCCCTGTCGCTTTGGTCAACCTTGCCCTGTCTCTCCTGTCAAGCTTTAGGTCAACCTTGCCCTGCCCTTCCCGTCAAGTTTAGGTCAACCTTGCCCCTTCTCTGTCAAGTTTAGGTAACCCTTTTTTCCCCGCCCTTTTTTGGTAACCCCTTTTCCCCCGTCCTTTGGAACCTTCCCCTGCCCTGTTTTTTAGGTCAACCTTGCCCCCCTCCTGTAATTTGGGTAACCTTTTTTCTCCCCTGTCTTTTTTGGGTAACCCTTGCCCCCCCCTTTTCCCTTTAGGTCAACCCCCCCCCGTCAAATAATTTCCCCTTTTCCCTTTTTTTGGGAAAAACCTGTCTCCTGCTTTTGGTAACCCTTTTTCCCCCTGTCCCCCTTCGTTTGGTAACCTTGCCCGCCCTTTTTGGTAACCTTGCCCCCCTGCCCCCCTGTAAAGTTTTTGGAAAGCCCCCCCCTGCGTTTTTGGGAAC
>WNWK01020605.1:0-35525 GCA_009830355.1 Cherax destructor | reverse complement strand
CCGCGTGCGCCTGTGGCTTACGCCTGTTTTTATGAACTTAACCCAGGGTGGCTTGAATAACCCAGGACACATAGACAGACAGACTGAACAGCACACTGGAGTACAAAAAGTGGTATAATGTGAACTCACGTGGTTTACTACAGCAGAGTGGCTTGCTGGCTTAGTAGAATATTTTCACACAGGTTGACTGGCTTGGAATCTTGTAACAAATTAGCACAGCAAGGTAGAAGCTGGCTTAAGCCTAGGCTGACGTAACTGGTGGTGGCTTTACTGGCTGGAATGGTACTCTCCCCTCACTGGCTTACTCGTACAGAATTTGCAAAATCCGGGTCAACCCCTCGTAGGTTTTAACAAATCAACAAATGAGGCACTTAACTGACCAGGCGATACTTTAGATATTGTAGACTTCTTGGATGTAGGTAGCTGGCAACGTGGTCGGTCTGGAGGCTGTTTGCTTGCTTGTCTAGTCTATCTCTCTATAACATCGTAATCGATAAAAATTACGGCACACCGCTGCTCACCACTTGTTGTGTGGGTCTTGGGAGAGATATTTAGGTAGACATAGACACTCCTTGTAGGATGGTTACGGTATATTTACAGTATGAGTTGGGGGGAGCCCAGCCACCGTCCGTCTCGCTCTTAGGTCTGTTGCTAGTGAGAGGGTACGCCTATGTGAGGCTGTGCACATGCGCTGAGCCTCTGACGTCAGCGGGTATCGTGACGTCACACGCAAAGGGACCAGCTGTATAAGTGGGATGAATGCTGAATGCTGGTACACTACACAAGTGTACATATGATACTGACACGACATGCTCAGTGGTCTGTCTTTCCTGCTCAGTTGTTCCTGGACACTGCAGTTGCCTGTTCGAGTCTCTGCATATATTATAGCTCCTTCATTGTCTTCATACCTCTCATTTGTTCTTAGTGTGCTCCTCGTGTTTGCCCGGGTCCCACGTGGGTCTGATAGGACCTTCGCATACGGTATAGCTCTTATGCTTCCTACAATCCCCTCGTCTGTGACTGATATAGAAGTTCCTGATGTCATGTCTGTACTGTCATTTGTCTCTAAGCACTGTATCTTAGCTTCTGCTGCTATGGCTTGTAGCTCCCACTTCCTGCTCTCTACAGCTATCCTGTCCTCCATTTTCTTACCAAGCTCTTCTAGTTTCCTTCCCCACTCTTCCTCCCTTTTTGTGAGCTCTGCCTCCCAATCTTCCCTCCCTGGTTCACCCACCAGAGCCCTGGTTCATCCACCAGAGCCCTGGTTCATCCACCAGAGCCCTGGTTCATCCACCAGACCCCTGGTTCATCCACCAGACCCCTGGTTCTACACCCTCTTGGGTAACCCATTTTTTTTACACAGAAAGAAGCTTATGTATTTTTAGAGTGTGTGTGTGTGTGTGTAAGGAAACACATAAAAATGTTTCCACCCCGCCGGGAAGCGAACCTGGGCCCTCCGTGCGTGACACGAGAGCTTTAGCCACCAGGCCACCGGGGCCTCTGTGTGTGTGTGTGTGTGTGTGTGCACTGATGTGACTGCAGGTGTCGAGTCACAGCTCCTGGCCCCGCCTCTTCGCTGGTCGCTACTAGGTTCACTTCCCTGCTCCAAGCGTCTCTTGTGTGGTACCGTGTCGAAAGCCTTCCTACAGTTCAAGAAGATGCAATTACGCAACCATCTTGCTTACTTCACCTACACTGTAGACTTCTTCGGTCGAATAGAAAGGCTGCAGAAGTAGAGACGTAAAGACGATGTAATCAGTTCATCACCCTGGAAGATGTAGTATTGAAGTGGTCAGTCCCTCAGCCTGGAGGAGAGTTTTGTTCCACAGTCTGGAACACTGTGAAGCTGAAGCAACACAATGGAGACTTATATACTGTCAAGGTGAGGCGGAGAAAATCTTGACGACAGAAGAGGCGTTGATGTACTGATTATATCGTCTTTACGTCTCTACTTCTGTTGGCTCTGTATTCAACTGAAGCACGCTACTGTGTAGACGAAACATTTTGGAATGAATATTCATAAGTGTTGTACACATGTCTCTTACTTATCAACTTGTCAGTATTGTATACCATCATATTCACAAGCCACTTATGACTGGTTCCGGGTCTCATCTCACTCCACTTATGCAAACTCTCTGCTATATATTAGTCAAGCTATGCCTTAATCAGAGACGTGCTACCCCTTTAATAGTATTCCGCGTAGAACTCTATCAAAAGCCATACTAAAACCAAAAGAACCCATATCATATTCTTTATCACTAAGTATCACTAAGTATCACTAAGTATCACTAAGTGCTTCACTGAAGAAGATCAGTAATGTTTTTTTTTTCAGGTAAGAGCTACCCTTCGTGATTTCGTGTTGAGATTCGTAATCAAGTTATGCCCATCAAGGTGGGCTTTTTTTATTATGTCGCCTGTTATTGATTTTCCAACAACTGATATCAGGTTTATTAGGTAATAATTTCATGTAATGGACTTATCTCATGATTTGAAGAGAGGAATTACATTAGCCATCTTCCACATCTCCGGCATGACACATTTGCGGTGATATATTGAACAAACTGGTTAGCGGCTCGCTAAGTTCCACATTACACTTTTAAAGATCCCTTCTTAAAACGAGAGATTTATTTATCAATAATTGGTCTACTCATTTGCTAACCACATCCCATTGGAAGCTCTGAAGGGACAAGAGTTAGATCTATCACCAGGGCCGTAAGTGGTGGGAAGGGAGCTATAAATCTTGCAGTGGACATCAAAGCAGTGATTACTGGTAATATTGGTAATACTGCTTAATGAATGTTGCTGTTCAATATATATATATATATACTATATATATATATATATATATATATATATATATATATATATATATATATATATATATATATATATATATATATATATTATATATATATATATATATATATATATATATATATATATATATATATATATATATATATATATATATATATATATATATATATATATATATATATATATATATATATATATATATATATATATATATATATATAGATGGATAAAAAGGCTTCATGGAAGAATATTTGGATTTCTTCCTGAAGCCATTTGAATATTCCACTTCCCCTACCACCCCATCTTTTAATTTTTTTTTTACCAATATGTATATTTTAATATGGTACAAAAGATTTAAGAGATACATTGTTGATATAAAGATGGCATATACAGTACACGAGGTGTGAGAGATACATGTCTAGTACATATTGTTACATGTTTGTCACTGATTATAATGCGAAAATCTCATCCAGCTCCTCCGAGCTGGGGCGCGTGCCCAGAATACAGCATGCATTACCCCTCTGAACAGCATCGCTGAGTTGCTGGAACAGAAAACTAGCTGCCCTGGGATCCCTAGTTACCCTGTTGAGTCTTTTGCCCAGCTCCTTGAGGAACTTAGATGCACTCTTTCCCCATGACCCAAGGGTCTCCGAGCCTATGGGAACAAACATATAATGATGGGCAAGTTCTCCATATTTTCTCGACTTCTGGGACTCCTTGAAGGTGGCAGCTGCCCCTCCTTCCTCTCTGGTGTATTGGAGATAGGTATCAGCCAAGGTAGATGCACATGTGTAGTCCCACACCACCTGCTTGCCGTCTGTCAAGGCTTGAAGGGTGATACCATCTGGACGCTTTTGGCTGCCATCAGATCTGCATAGTTGGGGTGGCTTCCTTACTGCTGGTCATCCGGCTGTTGTGAGGCTCCTCTTGATTTACGACACACAAGACCATGGTACCCGAATCGGTCTGCTGCTTCACTGCCACAAATACACCTGTGTTCTGCGAGAATAGGGGCGGCAAGTCGAAGGGCAACACCAATGTGGATGGTCTGTGGGTCGAGGCGTGTGCCAAGGCTGGAGTTGGGAACAACCAAAAGAAAGTCCCCTGCATGAGGAGCTATCACTGCAAGGAGGCGGGCTCTATCCTTCCCTGACACACTCTGAAGCATTGCTGAGGCTATATTCTCTACTATTGGGCCATACCAGTGCGACTGTTTGTAGTTGTTGGGGGGGATCAGGCCTGGTTTCAGAGCCTGTTAGATTATCCCAGATCCTGGCTCCATCAACGACCTTTTGGTCATGGATTCCAATCGTGTCCTTAAGATGTTCAGGGAGAATTGCTGCTACAAGCCCTCTGGATGCAATGCATGAAGACAGGAAAGCAGGTAGAGCAATCTGAGATGACTTGCGGACACCAATGCCTCCTAGTCTGACTGGGAGTGTAGCTTGGTTCCACTGCCCATCTTCTAGAGTAAGGTTAAGTACTTTAGTAAAGATCTGCCTCAGGATACTGTCATATTCGTGCAGTATAGGGTTATCATATGAAGGAGCACATCTATATATATATATATATATATATATATATATATATATATATATATATATATATATATATTATATATATATATATATATATAGATGTGCTCCTTCATATGATAACCCTATATATATATATATATATATATATATATATATATATATATTATTTTATTTTATGTACACATCGGCCGTTTCCCACCAAGGCAGGGTGGCCCGACAAAGAAAAACTTTCATCACCATTCACTCCATCACTGTTTTGCCAGAGGCGTGCTTACACTACAGCTACAAAACTACAACATTAACACCCCTAACATTAACACTGCACTAGCCAAGGAACCGAACCCATGCTGCTTTGGCCCACCTCATGGTGAGGTGTTTGTTTATTATTAAATTATTGTACATCCCCAGCCCTTCTTCAGCGTGTATTCACTGCATATCCCATCTCTAGGACTCTAAAATACAGCTGACCAGTTACCTTATATCCCTTCATAAATGTTACATTGCTATCACTCCCACAGCACGTTCAATTCTAAAAACACTTGTCTCCACTCAATCCGGTGTAACACACTTGCGTACGCCTACTGAATGCTCAAGTTCCTACTATTTTAAACCCTCCCTTCAACCTTCCTCGGATGACCCCCCTTACCCCTCCTTAATTCCACCTAAGATATATACATTTCTTGGTCATCGTCTCCTGCTTCCTCACTAACTCGCCAAACACTTCCACAGCCTCTCCCCAGCTTCCTGTGTTACATGTTTCGTAACCTCACACCCACTGCTAATTTCTACTCTCAGAAATTTGTGCATAATAGTCACATCATACATTGTTCTCAAGCATGACATCTCTAGCCTCCAGCCTCCTCCTAGTCCGTGCAACGTTAACAACCCATGCCTCACTATATATAAGTGCAGTGAACACTCACCAATAACACAAAAAAAATTCAAGGAACAAAAACTTAACGTGAACTGAAACTGGATTTTTCAGCCTCCAAATGATAAAACCTTTTCAGCAGAAAAGGGTTTGAGTTAGTGTAACCCCTCAGTACACACATCAAATGCCTAAGTCAGACTAGACTGAGCCAATATTAATCCCTTGTACTTCAAGAAAAAAAAAAATCTAAAGCAAACCTGCAGATACATCCAGTACCTTAACCTCACTCCCAATTGTCACCCCATCACCTCTGCCAAGATGGCATGAGTCGCCGGTGCACGCACCTACTTCCCTGACCAGAGTGCATAATGTCTCCGGAATATTCTCCGTGCCCATGCTCAGGCAGGAACACACCTCTAAGCATCACTAAAAGACCAGGCGTGTGACGTGCAGGTATTTTGTTGTTAAGTGGAGATGGGGAGAGACTGTACGATTTTTAAAACATTCGCAGTGTGCGGCAACTCTACTCCTCGTGATATTTACATTATGGGAACATGAGTTAGTGTTGCTCTCCTGACGCACTCCATCACACAAGACGAATTCTGACAGATGAGCTAATGACACCTCTCAGCCTGAGTTGGGAGGACTCAGTAGAGACACGAGGATTTTAGTATGCCGTTGGGTTTACGCACGTAGGAGTAAAAAAGTACTGCGTATGTGATCACAACAAATGGAGTTGTGAGTTCGAATCTTTTCAGAGAGGAAAACACATCTTGTATTACCGCTGACTTCTGCCACTGACACCTTTGGTGGTGAGCATTATTACTGATATAGTAGAGTAGGAAGACAGGTGTGAGCCAGGCGAGTGTTCACATCATCCAGCCGCCCTCCCCACACATGCTTCCTATCTTGACTACATAAAAAATAAAGAATTAGACATATGTGCAACATCTGGTAATCAGTCCCTCAGCCTTGGAGGCTGAGGGACTGATTACCTCATCTTTTGTATATAGTTCTAATATCCTCCAATTTTGTCCTGGAATTTATATTGATGAAGCCACTGGAGGGCGAAACGTCTACAATAAAGATACCCAGATTTTGCACATGTGTTTAATTCTTCATCTTGTCGGTATTATGTACCATACATGTATTACATAAAAAAAAACTAGTTAAGGGAGAAGCTGGTTTTTAAACAGTGCACGAAACTGGTGTTCTCTAATCCCTTTCTCTTGGAGGGGGTGGAGGATACTGAGTGTGTGTGCTCACCTGTTTGTGGTTCCGGGTGTCATTTCTTAGCATATGGTCCAACATCTAACTAGACCTGACCAGGACAGCTCCTAGCCTTATCCTACTCACTCTTAAAGCTGTATATGGTCATTTTACTTCCTGATCACTTTAGTGTTATTTTAGTAGTTTCTGACATCCCTGTGACCCACTTGTGTCTTTAACTTTCATCTCTGTTCGCCTGTTGTCGTGTCCCGCCTTTCTAACAGTGTTCCATTATCTTTATAAAGTCATTAGAGCGTTTTGTATGCCAGTCATGTCTTCCCAGGTCCTCACATCTGTCGGTCATCAAGTTCACTTCTCTTTATTTTGTCTCTCCTCATGGGCAATTCCCTCAAGTTCTGTTCTTTTTCTAGTTTCTAAATATTATCAAGTGGGTTTCATAATAGTGTTGTACACTTCAGATTTGCATGACACGTTTCCTGAAACCCAATTTTAGGTTCGTCAGTTGCCTCAGAGGGTAATCGGTTTAGGTGTGCCTCGCCCGATATGCTTGGTACAATTTTCACCACTAGGTCTTTCTTCGTGAGTGAAGTCTGAACTCTCTGCCTTCCAAACTCTGTACTTAATTATTGGTCTTTCCTCTTACTCAGTTTTCATAAGCTTGCATTTGCTGCGGTTGAATTCCAGTGCCCATTTTTGTGTCCAGCCCTGCAGGTCGTTAGTGATATATTGTTGCCTTTCCCGGGGTGTTAGTTACCATTTTGTCCTAGGAACATGTCGATTAGACACTATGCCTGTTGTATATGTGTGTGTGTGTAGGAAACACTTCGAAATGTTTCGGCCGCCGAATTGAACCCGGCCCCCGCGCGTGAAGCAAGAGCGCTAGCCACCATGCCATCGGGGCTATGTCGTGTGTGTGTGTGTATGTGTGTGTGTGTTAGTTACCATTTTGTCCTAGACACATGTCGATTAGACACTAGGCCTGTTGTATATATATATATATATATATATATATATATATATATATATATATATATATATATATATATATATATATATCAAGAAAACCACTATGAAAAAATAGAAGAATTCAAGCGCTTTCGTGACTACTCACATTATCAAGGAACTATAACAGGAAACATGACAAAGAGGGCTTATATAAGGGCGAGACTACACCTCACAGTCACATCACACTAACAAAGACTACACCTCACAGTAGCGTAACATCTCACGACTCTGTGAAGAGGAACATAAGAAAGGACCTGAAACTCTTCCCAAGAATTAAGATTAGTCCAATTTATCATTAAATTCTTCCCAAATTTTATTAATTATAAATGAATCCAATTTATATAAACCAAAAGAAATATTCACATTATTTTCAAAACTGCTTTTAATGAAACATGATTCTATTATATTTCTCTCAACCATGGACTTCTTGATACAACCTTCTCAGCATTTTGAAAATCAATTGGATGGTTAAAATCTCTCACATGAATAAATAGAGCATTAGAATCTTGTTCAGTTCTAATGCTATATTTATGTTGTTTTTAAACTTAGTTCAAGACTTTTTCCAGTTTGACCATAATAAACTTTATCGCATATTTTACAGGGAATCTTATAGACACATCCGTCAGCATTTTGGGGGGAATTTTTTATCAAAAGTCTTTTTAAGAACATAAGAACATAAGAAAGGAGGAACACTGCAGCAGGCCTGTTGGCCCATACTAGGCATGTCCTTCACAATCCGTCCCACTAACAGAATATTTGCTCAACCCAATTTTCAATGCTACCCAAGAAATAAGCTTTGACAATTCTACCCACTCATGCGCGAGTCCCACTCAAATCCAACCCCTCTCACTCATGAATTTATCCAACCTAAATTTGAAACTACCCAAGGTCCAGCTTCAATAACCCTACTAGGCAGACTGTTCCACTCATCAACTACCCTATTTCCAAACTAATACTTTCCTATATCCTTTCTAAATCTAAACTTATCTAACTTGAATCCATTATTGCGGGTTCTCTCTTGAGAGATATCCTCAAGACCTTATTTATATCCCCTTTGTTAATACCCATTTTCCACTTGTATACCTCGATCATGTCTCCCTCATTCTACGTCTTACAAGTGAATGTAATTTTAGAGTCTTCAATCTTTCTTCGTAAGGAAGATTTCTAATGCTATGTATTAATTTAGTCATTCTACGCTGAATGTTTTCTAACGAATTTATGTCCATTCTGTAATATGGAGACCAGAACTGAGCTGCGTAATCTAGGTGAGGCCTTACTAATGATGTATAAAGCTGTAATATAACCTCTGGACTTCTGTTGCTAACACTTCTTGATATAAATCCCAGTAATCTATTTGCCTTATTACTCGCTTAGGCATTGCTGTCTTGGTTTAAGGTTGCTGCTTACCATCACCCCCAAGTCCTTCTCGCAATCTGTATGGCTAAGTTCTACGTTATTTAACTTATAAGTGCTTGGGTTATGGACACTCCCGAGCTTCAGAACCTTGCATTTATCTACATTGAACTGCATCTGCCACTTTTCTGACCACGAATTAAGTTTGTCTAAATCTTCCTGAAGTTCTATGACATCTATGTTTGAATCAATTATCCTACCTATCTTCGTGTCGTCGGCGAATTTGCTCATATCACTAGTAATTCCCTCATCAAGGTCATTGATATATATTATAAATAACAATGGGCCTAAGACTGATCCCTGTGGAACACCACTTGTTACAAGTCCCCATTCGGATTTAACCCCATTTATGCACACTCTCTGCTTCCTATTGGTGAGCCATGACTCGATCCATGACAGCACTTTTCCCCCAATGCCATGAGCTGCCACTTTCTTTAACAGTCTCTGGTGCGGTACTCTATCAAAAACCTTACTAAAGTCTAAATAAACAATATCGAATTCTTTATCGTGATCAACAGCCTCAAAAGCTTTACTGAAGAAGGTTAATAAATTAGATAGGCAGGAACGGCCCCTCGTGAATCCATGCTGGGTATCATTAATCAAATTATGGTTATCTAGATGGCTTCTAATAATATCAGCTATAATTGACTCTAGTAATTTGCCTACAATTGAGGTCAGGCTTATTGGGCGGTAGTTTGACGGTAGTGACTTGTCCCCTGCTTTAAAAATAGGAATTACATTAGCCATCTTCCACATATCAGACACTACACCTGTTTGAAGAGATAAATTAAAAATGTTAGATATTGGTTCACAGAGTTCCATTTTGCATTCCTTAAGAACCCTTGCAAAAGCTCATCAGGACCCGGCGATTTATTTTGTTTCAGTCGGTCCAGCTGTTTCATAATCATTTCGCTAGTGACTGTGATATTACATAATTTATCTTCTTCTGGGCCTCTGTAAAAATTAATTACTGGGATATTATTAATGTCTTCCTGTGTGAAAACCGAGAGAAAATAATTATTAAAAATAGAGCACATATCATTCTCCTTGTCAGTAAGATGCCCAAAGTTATTTTTAAGAGGACCTATCTTATCCCTAACTTTTGTTCTATAAACCTGGAAAAAACTTTTGGGTTAGTTTTTGAATCCCTAGCAACTTTAATTTCATAGTCCCGTTTAGCTTTTCTTATTCCCTTTTTAACGTCCCTCTTAATGTCAGTATACTGATTTATAAGATGACCCTCACCTCTTTTTATGCGCCTATAAATTCCTTTCTTCTGCCCTAAAAGATATTTGAGCCTATTATTCATCCATTTTGGGTCATTTCTACTTGATCTAATTTCTTTATACGGGATAAATGTTTTTTGGGCAGCCTGTATAGTGTTAAGAAAACTGTCATATTGATACCTCTCTTCTTCATCCCAGTCCACAGTTGATAAGTGTTCTCTAAGTCCATTATAATCTGCTAAGCGAAAATCTGGGACCATTACTGAATTATCCCTACTATCATACATCCATTCAATGCTAACTGAATTATCCCTACTATCATACATCATAGAGTCGTGAGATGTTACGCTACTGTGAGGTGTAGTCTTTGTTAGTGTGATGTGACTGTGAGGTGTAGTCTCGCCCCTTATATAAGCCCTCTTTGTCATGTTTCCTGTTATAGTTCCTTGATAATGTGAGTAGTCACGAAAGCGCTTGGAATTCTTCTATTTTTTCATAGTGGTTTTCTTGCATATTTTGATATCACCTGTTTACTGTGATCTTTTTGCATATATATATATATATATATATATATATATATATATATATATATATATATATGTGTGTGTGTGTGTGTGTGTGTGTGTGTGTGTGTGTGTGGTAGTGTGTAACGAAACACTTCGAAATGTTTCGGCCCCGCCGGGAATTGAACCCGGGCCCTCCGTGCGTGAAGCAAGAGCGCTAGCCACCATGCCATCGGGGCTGTGTGTGTGTGTGTGTGTGTGTGTATGTGTACTCACCTAATTGTACTCACCTAATTGTGGTTGCAGGGGTCGAGACTCAGCTCCTGGCCCCGCCTCTGCGCTGCCCGCTACTGGGTATCTGCTCTCCCTGCTCCATGAGCTTTATCATACCTCGTCTTAAAACTGTGTATGGTTCCTGCCTCCACTATGTCTTTCTCTAGACTATTCCACTTCCTGACTACTCTGTGGCTGAAGAAATGCTTCCTAACATCCCTTTGACTCATCTGAGTCTTCAGCTTCCAGTTGTGTCCCCTTGTTTCTGTGTTCCCTCTCTGGAACATCCTGTCACTGTCTACCTTGTCGATTCCCTGCAGTATTTTGTATGTCGTTATCATGTCTCCTCTGACCCTTTTTTCCTCCAGTGTCGTTAGTCCTATTTCCCTCAGCCTTTCTTCATAGGACAGACCCCTGAGTTGTGGAACTAACCTTGTCGCAAACCTTTGCACTTTCTCTAGTTTCTTTATGTGCTTGACCAGGTGTGGGTTCCAGACTGGTGCTGCATATTCTAGTATGGGCCTGACGTACACGGTGTACAGTGTCTTAAACGAGTCCTTGTTAAGGTAACGGAACGCTAGTCTTAGGTTTGCCAGTCGCCCATATGCTGCCGCAGTTATCTGGTTGATGTGTGCCTCCGGAGACGTGCTTGGCGTTATACTCACCCCAAGGTCTTTCTCCTTTTCCGAGGTTTGTAGCCTTTGTCCGCCTAGCCTGTACTCTGTCAGCGGTCTTCTTTGCCCTTCTCCGATCTTCATGACTTTGCATTTGGTGGGATTGAATTCGAGAAGCCATTTGCTAGACCAGATGTCAAGCTTGTCCAGGTCTGTTTGAAGTCCTGCTTGGTCCTCCTCCGATGTGATTCTCCTCATTAATTTCACATCATCTGCGAACAGAGACACTTCTGAGTCTATCCCATCCGTCATGTCATTTACATATACCAAGAATAACACTGGTCCTAGGACTGACCCCTGCGGTACGCCGCTCGTCACAGGCGCCCACTGTGATACCTCATCACGCACCATGACCCGTTGTTGCCTCTCTGTGAGGTATTCCCTGATCCATTCCAGTGCCCTTCCTGTTATACGTGCTTGTTCCTCGTGTGTGTGTGTGTGTGTGTGTGTGTGTGTGTGTGTGTGTGTGTGTGTGTGTGTGTGTGTGTGTGTGTGTGTGTGTGTGGGTGGGTGAGTGTGGGTATAGATTTGGTTGTGGATGTTAAAAGCTTATTGACTGCACCCTCCTGCAGTCAATAAGCCTTAACTACCATCAACAATTAACTATCATGTGCTACTGTTTGGCTATTATTAACTCCATCATTGATACTTTTAGTCCCTAAGATAAGGGTTAAATGTATACTTTCTGTATGCATACCTTGCGTCTTGTCCACGTACCTGAAAGACGTTTTCGCGGGTCAACACCCCACTCCCAAACAAGGCCTCCTGATGGATCAACGACTGATCATCCAAGCTGTTACTGATGGCCACACGCAGTCGACTGACTATGAAGTGAATTGAGTAACTTATCAGGTTTCCTCTTGGAGAAAGCGACGGCTATGTTGGTAATCCCCTTATGTACGCTTTGAGGCCGTTGAAAGGTCTTAAGCCCCATGTACTTACTGTTTTATGTGTTAGTATGCTCATGGCATCCCTGCTTTCCATTGGAGGTGTTTTGCATCATCTGCCGAGCCTCTTGCTTTCGTTGATGCCTTTACGTATCATATTTTTTTATTTCTAAAGATGTAAATGACTCACCACAAGGTACCGCGCCCATAGCCCTGAGCCACACACGTAAACGAAATATCATTAACAGCACAGCAGAGCCACACAAGATGTTTACAATACTTAAGACTAACCCTTAAGACTGCTACGCCAGAATGACACTCACTCCTAGGCAAGCATATACAAATCTAGAGAATTTTATGACTGATTTACTTGTCAGGATAAAATATCTAGCATGGACCACTGCCATTATGATGACCCTCTCAAGGATGGCGACTATGTGGCGGGAACATGGTAAAAAAAAACAGCCATGGGCTACCCCCACCTTGGAATTTGTGTTCATTGACACCATCTGCGTCCCCATCATCCCACTCCAATAGTTGCTTACTGCGGCTGGTCATCATTTCCACAACGGGTCATCTTTTGACTAAGACCTACGTCAGCTAAACTTCCCTCATCAATCAACATCAACAGCTCAAGTGCATCAATCGGGTGAGGGACAGAATATTTAAGATGAGAGATGACCAGATCAAGGGGACACACATTCAGTAAACACCACTGCATACTCCCAATAAGCCTCGAAGGAACCGTTTCAGTGCATAATGACTGCATACGTCGTTTTCAGAGCAAGGATATTTGGTTCATAGTGGCCAAGAACCCATTGCACCAGTCAGGGAGAACCAAGGCTCAGTCCTTGTCAACCTTTGATGTTATCTCTGAGGGCACACTCAGAGATAAGCATCACCTGACAGCAAATCTACTATGTGCTATTTTTCCAGGGACGTGTAGCAGTATGGTGCTAGGTCAAGTGTAGTAGGCCGGCACTAGGTCATGAAAAGATGGCCATTACCAGTGTCAGTAGTGTTGTATTGGCACCCCTTGTATTGCTAAGTATACCATCAACAACCTAAGGATGGGCATGCAATAATCGATTCATTACTGTTACAGCTGTTGGGTATCACTGTCGTCCGGGGGAAAGCAAGGTTATACCCACACACAACCAACCTGTACATAAGAAAGAGAGAAGCTAATGACGACGTTTCGGTCGCACTTGGACCATTTACAAGTCACACTAACACGAGAGAGTGAGGGAGCCAGTATATATACGCGAGGGGGACAACGACGGGACAAAGAGACGAAAAAAAAAAGAATTAATGGTAATGCCATTGGTGGTAGTGGAAGGCTGAATCCTGCAGCTCTAGTGTGAAGACTTGTGTGGCTGCATTGCTCACCTGGACAACAAACTGCAGATCTGGAGTCGTCTATTCTCCCTCCGTCTATCTGGTGTAACCAGTGTTGCCACATCTGGCACAGTTTTTTATGCATAATCTGAGCTGAAATTTTTGAAGTCAGCATGATTTTTATGTTGAAAAATGGTATAAAATACAGACAAGTTGATGATTAAGACACATTTTGAACAGTTGGGTATCTTTATTGTTGAAACGTTTCACATACACAGTAGGCTTCTTCAGTCAAATACAGAGGCAGCAATTATAGTAGTGAAATGAAGATAATGTAATCAGTCTATCAACCTTGGATGATGGACTGCATATTGTGATATCACCTGTTTACTGTGATCTTATTGCATATGCATATATATATATATATATATATATATATATATATATATATATATATATATATATATAGTGAATGAATGGTTCAGAGAACCGACGAGTTGGTAAATTAGACACATATGCAACACTTGGGTATCTTATTGAGGAAACGTTTCGCCACACAGTGGCTCATCAGTCCATACAAGGAGAATCGTGAAGAACAGGAGGAGTGTGAGGTTGTCAGGCCCTCAATCTTGAGTTGATGTTGTCAGGCCCTCAATCTTGAGTTGATGTTGTCAGTCCATCAATCTTGAATAGAATAACTGCATATGAGCAGAGGGAGCTTATATACTGTAGACAGGAGAGTGCAGCAGTTGTAGGAGGTGTCACATTTGTTCAATGTGGAAGTAGGTCGTGCCCAAGGAATTTCTTCGCTTGCCTATTCCTTGGGCACGACCTACTCCACATTGAACAAATGTGACACCTCCACAACTGCTGCACCTCTCCTGTCTACAGTATATAAGCTCCCTCTGCTCATATGCTGTTATTCTATTCAAGATTGATGGACTGACAACATCAACTCAAGATTGAGGGCCTGACAACATCAACTCAAGATTGAGGGCCTGACAACCTCACACTCCTCCTGTTCTTCACGATTATCCTTTGTATGGACTGATGAAGCACTGTGTGCAAACTTTCCTCAATAAAGATACCAAGTGTTGCATATGTGTCTAATTACCATATATATATATATATATATATATATATATATATATATATATATATATATATATATATATATATATATATATATATATATATATGCAAAAAGATCACAGTAAACAGGTGATATCAAAATATGCAAGACAACCACTATGAAAAAATAGAAGAATTCCAAGCGCTTATATATATATATATATATATATATATGTCGTGCCGATTAGGTAAAACTGGTCAATTAGCAAGAACTCATCTAAAATTAAGTCCTTTCTAAAATTTTCTCTTATACGTTTAAAGATATATTTGTTTCATTTATGTTAATGTAAGAATTTATAATTTTGTACCAAGAGAAACTTTGAAAACCTACCTAACCTTATTACAACAAGCGCAATTTATTTTAGCCTAACCCAACTAAATATATTTTAGATACGTTAACATTAATTTAATAATAAAGAAACACAATGAAATATATTTTTTTCGTTATGTTCAGAATGATTTTGGCGAAATTATTGTATACACAAATTTTCACTTGTCTTATATGGCAAGGTGAGCGTTGCTATTTAAGCCAAAATAGCAAGTTTTACCTAATCGAGCAACAAATATATATATATATATATATATATATATATATATATATATATATATATATATATATATATATGCTGCAGCGAGGAGGAGGCTGGAGGCAGTGGAGATGTCCTGTCTAAGGGCAATGTGTAGTGTAAATATTATGCAGAAAATTCGGAATGTGGAAATTAGGAGAAGGTGTGGAGTTACTAAAAGTATTTGTCAGAGGGCTGAAGAAGGGTTGTTGAGGTGGTTTGGTCATTTAGAGAGAATGGATCAAAGTAGAATGACTTGGAGAGCGTATAAATCTGTAGGGAAAGGAAGGCGGGGTAGGGTCGTCCTAGAAAGGTTGGAGGAAGAGGTAAAGGAGGTATTGTGGGCGAGGGCTTGGACTTCCAGCAAGCATGTGTGAGCGTGTTAGATAGGAGTGAATGGAGACGAATGGTTTTGGGACATGACGATCTGTTGGAGTGTGAGCAGGGTAACATTGTGTGAAGGGATTCAGGGAAACCAGTTAATTGATTTAGATGGACTTGAGTCCTGGAAATGGGAAGTACAATGCCTGCACTTTAAAGGAGGGGTCTGGGATAGTGACAGCTGGGAGGGACAATTCTCAGCTGTCGTATCTGAGCTCCTCTGCAAAGACAGTGATTATGTATGTGTGTGGTGATAGTGTTGAATGATGATGAAAGTATTTTCTTTTGGGGATTTTCTTTCTTTTTTGGGGCACCCTGCCTCGGTGGGAGACGGCACTGAAACTTGTATAAATATATATATATATATATATATATATATATATATATATATATATATATATATATATATATATATATATCATTACACTGATGTTCATATAACAAAGTAGCTTTAAAAACTGAGCAAAACGTTTCCATTATATCAATACCTTATTATCATAAATTCGCTGATTATAGGAAAATTATTAAAGGAATCAGTATAGTTTGAGAGAGGAACTCTGGTAACACTGAGTGTAACCCACGTCATGATGAGACCTTGAACATGACCCCAGGTCATGCGAGGTGTGCCAGTACCAGGACATGTAAGGTGTGCTGGTACAAGGTCATGTAAAATGTGCCGGTACCAGGACATGTAAGGTGTGCTGGTACAAGGTCATGTAGGGTGTGCTGGTAAAAGGACATGTAGGATGTGCTGATACAAGGTCATGTAGGGTGTGCTGGTACAAGGTCATGTAGGATGTGCTGGTACAAGGTCACGTAGGGTGTGCTGGTACAAGGTCATGTAGGATGTGCGGTTACAAGGTCATGTAGGATGTGCTGGTACAAGGTCATGTAGGGTGTGCTGGTACAAGGTCATGTAGGGTGTGCTGGTACAAGGTCATGTAGGGTGTGCTGGTACAAGGTCATGTAGGACGTGCTGGTAAAAGGTCATGTAGGATGTGCTGGTACAAGGTCATGTAGTGTGTGCTGGTACAAGGTCATGTAGGATGTGCTGGTACAAGGTCATGTAGGGTGTGCTGGTACAGGGTCATGTAGCGTGTGCTGATACAAGGTCATGTAGGGTGTGCTGGTACAAGGTCATGTAGGGTGTGCTGGTACAAGGTCATGTAGGGTGTGCTGGTACATGGTTATGTAGGATGTGATGGTACAAAGTCATGTAGGATGTTTACAGGTCAAGAGTGTGCAACATGAGGGTGTTTCACAAGGTTAGGATGTGCTGGTACAAGGTCATGTAGGGTGTGCTGGTACAAGGTCATGTAGGATGTGCTGGTACAAGGTCATGTAGGGTGTGCTGGTACAAGGTCATGTAGGATGTGCTGGTACAAGATTATGTAGGATGTGCTGGTACAAGGTCATGTAGGGTGTGCTGGTACAAGGTCATGTAGGATGTGCTGGTACAAGATTATGTAGGATGTGCTGAAGTTCAAGGTCATGTAGGGTGTGCTGGTACAAGGTCATGTAGGTGTGCTGGTACAAGGTCATGTAGGGTGTGCTGGTACAAGGTCATGTAGGGTGTGCTGGTACAAGGTCATGTAGGATGTGCTGGTACAAGGTCATGTAGGATGTGCTGGTACAAGGTCATGTAGGGTGTGCTGGTACAAGGTCATGTAGGTGTGCTGGTACAAGGTCTATGTAGGATGTGCTGGTACAAGGTCATGTAGGGTGTGCTGGTACAAGGTCATGTAGGGTGTGCTGGTACAAGGTCATGTAGGATGTGCTGGTACAAGGTCATGTAGGTGTGCTGGTACAAGGTCATGTAGGGTGTGCTGGTACAAGGTCATGTAGGATGTGCTGGTACAAGATTATGTAGGATGTGCTGGTACAAGGTAATGTAGGATGTGTTTGTACAAGGTCGTGTAGGATGTGCTTGTACAATGTCATGTAGGATGTGCTGGTACAAGGTCATGTAGGATGTGCTGGTAAGGTCATGTAGAGTGTGCTGTACAAGGTCATGTAGGATGTGCTGGTACAAGGTCATGTAGGGTGTGCTGGTACAGGTCATGTAGTGTGCTGGTACAAGGTCATGTAGGTGTGCTGGTACAAGGTTCATGTAGGATGTGCTGGTACAAGGTCATGTAGGATGTGTTGTACAGGTCGGTAGGATGTTGTCATGTCATGTAGGTGTGCTGGTACAAGGTTATGTAGGATGTGCTGGTACAAGGTCATGTAGGATGTGTTCGTACAAGGTCATGTAGGATGTGCTGGTACAATGTCATGTAGGATGTGCTGGTACAAGGTCATGTAGGATGTGCTGGTACAAGGTCATGTAGGGTGTGCTGGTACAAGGTCATGTAGGATGTGCTGGTACAAGGTCATGTAGGATGTGCTGGTACAAGGTCATGTAGGATGTGCTGGTACAAGGTAACGTAGGGTGTGCTGGTACAAGGTCATGTAGGGTGTGCTGGTACTAGGTCATGTAGGGTGTGCTGGTACTAGGTCATGTAGGGTGTGCTGTTACAAGGTTCTGTAGGATGTGCTGGTACAAGGTCATGTAGGATGTGTTCGTACAAGGTCATGTAGGATGTGCTTGTACAAGGTCATGTAGAGTGTGCCGGTTCAAGATCATGTAGGATGTGCTGGTACAAGGTCATGTAGGATGTGCTGGACAAGGTCATGTAGGGTGTGCTGGTACTAGGTCATGTAGAGTGTGCTGTTACAAGGTCTGTAGGATGTGTCGCATGTACAGGTCATATAGGTGTGTTCTACAAGGTCATGTAGGGTGTGCTGGTACAAGGTCATGTAGAGTGTGCCGGTTCAAGATCATGTAGGATGTGCTAGTACAAGGTCATGTAGGATGTGCTGGTATAAGGTCATATAGGGTGTGTTCTTACAAGGTCATGTAGGATGTGCTGATACAATGTCATGTAGGGTGTGCTGGTACAAGTTCATGTGGGTGTGCTGGTACAAGGTCATGTAGTGTTCTGTCAAGTCATGTAGGCGTGCTGTACAGTAGTACTTGACAGTAGAGTAGTCGTCTGAACTGAGTACAGAGATCACGCCATTACTTCTGCTACAAGCCTCAGGGTCATCCTTTGAATATGAGCGCCCTCGCTCACGGGAGTGGCAGTTCTAGTCTAGACTAGAGAGCAGAGAGTAGACAGGCCAGGCGACACAGGCTCTGGCTGTACTCCCATTTTCACCAATATGCCAGTTAGCAACCAAACTACGTTTGTGTTTACCAACAAATCCATCAAGAACCCACACGACACTTGTGCAAGGTCATGTAGTATGTGCTGGTACAAGGTCATGTAGTATGTGCTGGTACAAGGTCATGTAGGATGTGCTTGTACAAGGTTATATGAGGTTGTGCCGGTACCAGGACATGTAAGGTGTGCTTGTACAAGATCAAATAGGGTGAGCTTGAACAAGGTCATGAAGCGTGTGCTGGTACAAGGCCATGTAATGTGTGCTGGTACAAGGTCATGTAATGTGTGCTGGTACAACGTCATGTAGGGTGAGCTTGTACATGGTCATGAAGCGTGTGCTGGTACAAGGTCATGTAGGGTGTGCTGGTACAAGGCCATGTAATGTGTGCTGGTACAAGGTCATGTAATGTGTGCTGGTACAACGTCATGTAGGGTGAGCTTGTACATGGTCATGAAGCGTGTGCTGGTACAAGGTCATGTAGGGTGTGCTGGTACAAGGTCATGTAGGATGTGCTGGTACAAGGCCATGTAATGTGTGCTGGTACAAGGTAATGTAGGGTGTGCTGGTACAAGGCCATGTAGGATGTGCTGGTACAAGGTCATGTAGGGTGCTGGTACAAGGTCATGTAGGGTGTGCTGGTACAAGGTCATGTAGGGTGTGCTGGTACAAGGTCATATAGGGTGTGCTGGTACAAGGTCATAAGGCCAAATTCCCTTGTTTATTATTATTTTTATTATGTTTGTCATTATCATATTATTATTATTATTATTATTATTATTATTATTATTATTATTATTATTATTATTATTATTATTATTATTATATTACTACTACTACTATTTTTATTCGTTTGTAAAAGATCGGTTTCTTACTTTCACAGAAAAAAAAATGCAGTGTTTTGAGCATTTACTGAAACCCACTTTAGAAACTTCACGGACACTGAAGTTTATATCCAAAAATACAATTTGTACAGATATGATAGAATAATCATAGAATGATATAGAGGAAATACTTGGAATAGCAGTGCAGACCAAAGACCTGGTATTTATCCTTGTATACATATTATCATCGTCA
The DNA here is from genome assembly GCA_009830355.1 of Cherax destructor. Classification (NCBI taxonomy): domain Eukaryota; kingdom Metazoa; phylum Arthropoda; class Malacostraca; order Decapoda; family Parastacidae; genus Cherax; species Cherax destructor. The sequence continues at coordinate 15,391 of WNWK01020605.1, read as the reverse complement.
ACAACAGATGAATTTATTGAACAAATCTACCTACCTGGTACCTGGAGTCTACCTGGTTCCAGAGGGTCAACGCCTTCGAGGCCGGGTCCTTGACCTGGCCTCCCGGTGGATCAGAGCCGAATGTAGTCCCAGGTACGAACCACAGCCTGGCTGATAGGGTACCAACTTTAGGTATCTGTCCAGTTCTTTCTTTAAAACAGCTAAGGGTCTATTGGTAATCCTTCCTAATGCATGGTGGGAGACTGTTGAACAGTCTTGGGCCCTGAACATTTATTGTGTTTTCTCTTAGTGTACTCATGGCGCCCCTTCTTTTCATTGGGAATATGTTGCACTGTCTGGTATTTTGTTTCTGAAGGGAGCGATTTCTGTGTCCAAATTTGAGACAACTTTCCAGAAAATCTGGAAAATCCTGCATGGAAAATTGTCTCCTTGGAGATTTCAACATTCCAAACGAAAATTATTAATAAAAGTATTGTCCTGGAAATAGTGTAGGAAAGTACTTTAGCCCAACAGGAAATTACTAGAAAACTCCTAACACTGCAAAAAGATTTACATTAACCCAACAGATAACAGAGCGTTGCTAAGAATGAAAATACACTAACATGAGTACAACTAGATGTATTTCGGTCGCTTCGAGAGCCAAGGAAGGTATCCCCGTATCTCATAAACTCAGTCTCCTCTACCTCAATGCGCACAAAATGAATAGTGCAGAGCAGTCACAAAATTTTACTGCAGCAAGATATAAAAATATGTATATGTGTACTCACCTATTTGTGGTTGCAGGGGTCGATTCATAGCTCCTGGCCCCGCCTCTTCACTGATTGCTACTAGGTCATCTCTCTCCCTGCTCCATGAGCTTTATCAAACCTCGTCTTAAAACTATGTATGGGTCCTACCTCCACTACGTCGCTTTCTAGGCTATTCCACTTCCTGACAACTCTATGACTGAAGAAATACTTCCTAACATCCCTTTGACTCATAGGAGTCTTCAACTTCCAACTGTGACCCCTTGTTTCTGTGTCCCCTCTCTGGAACATCTTGTCTCTGTCCACCTTATCTATTCCTCGCAGTATTTTATATGTCGTTATCATGTCTACCCTAACCCTCCTGTCTTCTAGTGTCGTCAGGCCGATTTCCCTTAACCTTTCTTCGTAGGACAATCCCCTTAGCTCTGGGACTAGTCTTGTTGCAATCCTCTGCACTTTCTCTAATTTCCTGACGTGCTTGACCAGGTGTGGGTTCCAAACTGGTGCTGCATACTCCAGTATGGGTCTGACGTATATGGTGTACAGAGTCTTGAACGATTCCTTAGTGAGGTATCGGAACGCTATTCTTAGGTTTGCCAGCCGTATGCTGCAGCAGTTATCTGATTAATGTGTGCCTCAGGAGATGTGCTCAGTATTATACTCACCCCAAGATCTTTTTCCTTGAGTGAGGTTTGCAGTCTTTGGCCACCTAGACTATACTCTGTCTGCGGTCTTCTTTGCCCTTCCCCGATCTTCATGACTTTACATTTGGCAGGGTTAAATTCAAGGAGCCAGTTACTGGACCAGGCTTGCAGCCTGTCCAGGTCTCTTTGTAGTCCTGCCTGATCCTCGACTGATTTAATTCTTCTCATTAACTTCACATCATCTGCAAACAGGGACACTTCTGAGTCTATCCCTTCCGTTATGTCATTCACATATGTATGTATGTTTGTGCATATGTATTCCTGTACGTATATACATTCTTCTCATGTGTGTATGAATATGTGTACACGAGGCCTGGTCATGGACGAGGCCGCGGGGGCGCTGACCCCCTGAACACCCTCCAGGTAGACTCCAACTACGTGTGCACATGTGTGCATATGTGCATACGCGTATATACATATACTTTTTTTTAACTCAAACTGAGTTGTAATAAACAATTGTCAATGAATAAACAGCAGGGTGGACGAGGGGCTCCAACTGTCAATTTACGGACCGCGGTTCAAGCCCCTCGTCCACCCTTCTGTTTATTCCTATACTTTATTTTTTTGAACGTGTATGCGTGGACAGAGTTGGCAAAGGGTGCCATCCATGCCTCGGAGAGCGGCACTCCACGATGTAGTCACTAAGCGCGGATACAGAATGATTACTGAGTAGCAGTGACTGAGACAGCTCCAGCTAGGCGGTGCCCAGACTAAACAAAGCAGCCACACACTGCGCACCGCCAGCACTAACATGCATCATACCCAGTGACCATAAGCATGACAGCTTAAGGAGTGAAGGAAATGCAGCTCTCTTATTTTTTGGACGATTAGCTCCAGGAAGTAAATTCAGATGAAGAATGGATATGGGAAAACAGGGTTAGGTAACAGGGATATAGAAGAGGGAAGCCCGGCTACGTGCATCAGGTTGAGGGAGGGATGATTGCACCAGTGAGGTCCCATGGGCACCTGTGAACACCTGCGGCCCCCTGCAGGCGTTTCCGTGCACCTGCGGGCGCCTGCGTGCACCTGCAAGCGCTTGAGTGCACCTGCTGGTGCGTGCGGCCGCCTGCATCCACCAACAATGCATACAAGGGGAAGAGGTTCATTTGTGTGTGACGAGTCTTGGCTACACTGTCAGGAAAAGGTTCATGTCTCAGGGGAAGGTTAAGGTGTCAGCTGAAGGGGTGCTGCCCTTCCCCAGGCAAGAGGGAGGGGAAGGGGGGGAGGGGAAATAGTTGATGCTTCAGAGAAGGGTGCAACCATGTCCCAGGAGTGGGGGTGACGGGGAGAGGGAAATAACTTGGTACTATTGAGAGGGGTGCAACCATGCCTCATGAGTGGGGTGAAGAGGGGGAGGGGAAACAGCTTGGTACTATTGAGAGGGGTGCAACCATGCCTCATGAGTGGGGTGAAGGGGGGGAGGGGAAACAGCTTGGTACTACTCAGAGTTACATTTTTTATTTAGCAAAACTAAATACCTCAACAATGTGCCGCTTGTATACTCTATGTGGAAATTACATAGTGAAGGATAAAACAGAGAAAGGAAGAGCTATCTATGTTTCCCTGTCATACTCCATCACACAGGGTGGACTCCATCACACAGGGTGGACTCCACCACACAGGGTGGACTCCATCACACAGGGTGGACTCCATCACACAGGGTGGACTCCACCACACAGGGTGGACTCCATCACACAGGGTGGACTCCATCACACAGGGTGGACTCCATCACACAGGGTGGACTCCATCACACAGGGTGGACTCCATCACACAGGGTGGCTTTCATATATAATATTGATATCTGTCAGCTTGAGCTGGGAGACGTCAGAAGAACAATGCGGATAACGTCATGCATTAAGTGTTTACTAAGATTTCGTTGCAGCAGAGCTGGAGTTACTATTACTTGGGAATTACCATCTCTTAGGCTGGCCTATCCCACACACAGGAGGACGGAGGGAACAAATAACATGATCGAGGTGTTTTAGGAAAGCGTATGGAAACCACGACAGTTTATGTTGTACAAGAATGGTCTACAATAGCGACAAGATGAAACTCAGACACATGTGCAACATCTGGGTGTCTTTAGACGTTTCGCCAACCACTGGCTTTATCAATACAAATTCAAGGACATAACTGGAAGACAGTAGAACTACGGTGTTCTTCAACTCCAAGACTGAGGGACTGATTACCTCGTCTTTTGTACATAGTTCTACTGTCTTCCAATTATGTCCTAGAATTTGTATTGATAAAGCCACTGGAGGGCGAAACGTCTTCAATAAAGATACCCAGATATTGCACAGGTGTCTAATTTTCACGAGAGTTCATAAAATAGTTAATGTTAAGAACAAAGGAACCGGACTACAAACAAAGAGTGGCAGTGGGAAGAGGACAGGAAATAACTTCCTTGACATATGCTACCCAAAAAAAAATTTAGAGCGTAGGAAATATAATAGATGAAGTAAGAGCAATCACATCTGCAAGAAATAAAGATGTTATTGCAATAACCGAGACCTGGTTAGATCTTAAAACAAACATACAGACACGCCTGATGAATGTCATACAGGAGAAGTGAAATATTCCACACTGGCAGAGTCAACTGGATAAGGGATGGAGTTATGAAATGTTTTAGGAAAAATTTAACTGTTGCGTCAGAAATGCTTTAGAGGCGAAAGGGAAAGAGAGAGAGACAGAATTTGTTTGGCTCTTTTTCTTGAAGAGCTTAGATAGTCACCACAGTAAACTTCTAATGAGACGAAACTGTTGGATCATCTAGATACGCAAATGTGGTTATAATGGGAGATTTTAACTTACGCTAATTAGAATGCTACGGCCTTAGGTGAAATCTAGAGTCTAGCGACTTTCTAGCAGTCCAGGATTGTTTTATAAAACAGTTTGTGAGAGAACCAACTAGAGGAAATAACTTGCTTGACTTGGCGCTAACAAACAAGTAATATCTGATAAATACACTTGGAGTCAGTGAAGAGTTTGGAGACAGAGATCACAAATCACTTAGTTTACTTTCTTGTGGAATTACCTTAATAACGATAACAAAGTTGAGGACCTTGGTCTTCATGCTGCACATTACACTGAGCTAAAAGACAATGTGGGCAGTGTAGAGCAGGTTAACCTGCTCTACACTCTACACTTCAGAGATCAGAGTAGCAATTTCCAACTAATTTTAGGTCACTGATAATGAATATGATGGTTAAAATTGTTTGTTAGCTCTACTTTTCAATATAGAGCTACGTGTCACAACAGGTTGCAACAGGCTTGCGGCAGTGTGTTTCTTACCAACACTCACAGTCTCACTGACCTTCATTATTGTTCCAGCAGTCATACAAGGTGGTTGTGCTCTCCAAGTTTATATTTGAGGTGAAAGGTTGGTGATTTTCTTAGCCAAACACTTTTTAAACTTATATTAAATATTCACTGAGCAAGCTATTGATACGCATGTGAGGTATATTATATTAATTTTATTTTCCTACTGAATGATATAAATACTTCAACTTAGCTGTCATGATCTGTATTATAATGATAAATTAATGAATAAATTTTCTGTTTATCTTCCAATTGTTTGTTGTTTTCTTCTTTCAGATGCTCGTACTTGTGTGACTATTACAGACAACTGCTACATTTGTGGTGAGGTGACCTTTGCATCACAGAAGCGCCGTATAACTGCTATGGTCAGAAAGGCATATCACCTATATTTTGGATGCAATAATTATTGCTAGGGTCAAGACACTGATGACAACTGCCACTATGACATTGTACAACCTGCCCAAGTTGCAAATCTTCTCGATGGAGAAATTAGATGAAATATAAATGACCCTAAATGAACGAACAATACACTAAAACGTCCCTTGTGTAGAGAGAGGAATTTACAGAGGAATCAAAAGAGGAGAAAGTCGCCGAATGCATCAGAGAAATATAAAAAAAAAAAATAAGAAAAGCCACTAGAGATTATGAGATAAAAATTATGATGGAACTCAAAGACCAATGCAAAGGTTTTCTTTTGGGTATCAGGATAAGATTAGAAAAATAGATACTTCCACTCAACTGTAACTCAGGTAAACAACTGTAACTCAGGTAAGTTTACCGTAACTCAGGTAAGCTTACTGTAACTCAGATAAGCTTACTGTAATTCAAGTAACCTTACTGTAACTCAGGTAAGCTTACTGTAACTCAAGCAAGCTTACTGTAACTCAGGTATGTTTACTGTAACTCAGGTAAGCTTACTGTAACTCAAGTAACCTTACTGTAACTCAGGTAAGCTTACTGTAACTCAGGCAAGCTTTCTGTAACTCAGATATGCTTACTGTAACTCAGGTAAGCTTACTGTAACTCACGCAAGCTTACTGTAACTTAGGTATGTTTACCGTAACTTGTGTAAGCTTACTGTAACTTAGGTAAGCTTACTGTAACTTAGATATGCTTACTGTAACTCATGTAAGCTTACTGTAACTCAGGCAAGCTTACTGTAACTTAGTTATGCTTACCGTAACTTAGGTAAGCTTACCGTAACTCAGGTAAGCTTACTGTAACTTAGGTAAGCTCACTGTAACTTAGGTAAGCTTACTGTAACTCAGGTAAGCTTACTGTAACTTAGTAAGCTTACTGTAACTTAGGTAAGCTTACTGTAACTCAGGTAAGTTTACTGTAACTCAGGCAAGCCCACTGTAACTCAAGCAAGCTTACTGTAACTAAGGTAAGCTTACTGGAACTTAGGTATGCTTACTGTAACCCAGGGAAGCTTACAGTAACTCAGGCAAGCTTACTATAACTCAGGCAAGCTTACTGTAACTTAGGTAAGCTTACTGTAACTCAGGTAAGCTTACTGTAACTTATGAAAGCTTACTGTAACTTAGGTAAGTTTACTGTAACTCAGGAAAGCTTACTGTAACTTAGGTATGCTTACTGTAACTTAGGTAAGCTTACTGTAACTTAGGTAAGCTTACTGTAACTTAGGTAAGCTTACTGTAACTCAGGAAAACTTACTGCAACTTAGGTATGCTTACTGTAACTTAGGTAAGCTTATTGTTAACGACAAAGAATTGTGTAAATTTAAGATTTAGCAGAGATGTATCCGACTGAGATGTACATCACGTGTGTGACATGAGCACCTCACGTGACATGAGCACCTCACGTGACATGAGCACCTCACGTGACATGAGCACCTCATGTGACATGAGCACCTCACGTGTGTGACATGAGCACCTCACGTGTGTGACATGAGCACCTCACGTGACATGAGCACCTCACGTGTGTGACATGAGCACCTCACGTGTGTGACATGAGCACCTCACGTGTGTGACATGAGCACCTCACGTGTGTGGCATGAGCACCTCACGTGTGAATGAGCACTCACGTGTGGACATGAGCACCTCACGTGTGTGACATGAGCACCTCACGTGTGTGGCATGAGCACCTCACGTGTGTGACATGAGCACCTCACGTGTGTGGCATTAGCATGAGCAACTAGTAGAATTATGAAAATGGTGTACAATACCCACAAGTTTTTGATTAAGACACATTAACATGGAAGTCACCATCCACACACACCAACACAACATTAAGTCTACCACCATTAAGTCACCATTAACAGACAAAGCAAATTCCATCAACACACCCAATTAGGTGAGGTGAGTACGGAAGTCACCATCAATGGCGCACCATGAAGAACGAGGTCGACACATCACTGCCACTAACTGCAACTATGACAACGGCTTCTACAAGACAGTTAAGCTTCTTTCCAAGTGACTTCTAGATCGTCTTCCCACAAAGCAACAGCTGCAGAGGAGAAATGCATGACTTGCAGACTTCACTGTAACTCATGTGCCGACCTCACATATGTGCCGACCTCACACATGTGCCGACCTCACACATGTGCCGACCTCACACATGTGCCGACCTCACACATGTGCCGACCTCACACATGTGCCGACCTCACACATGTGCCGACCTCACACATGTGCCATAACTCGCACATCAATGATCTCACTTCATTGTGCTTCCCTGTATATAGTATACTCACCTTTCCTGTCCAGGTCTATCTACTTACACCTCCTGTCCAGGTTTATATACTCACCCTTCCTGTCCAGGTCTATCTACACACCCTTCTAGTCCAGGTCTATATACTCACCCTTCCTGTCCAAGTCTATCTGTTTGTGGCTTGCTGAAGACCACCATGTCTGGGATATGTGATCCATAGAGGATAGTATTATACTTCTCTTTATCTCTCTTTCTATTATCGTCCTGTCGATATTTTATACTATTTCCAGCAGCGACTTGCCATGACCCCGCCACAGGGACCCAGTGTACTGTTTACTGATTGTTGGACAAGAGTCAGTCAGCTGCGACCTGCCTCAGGTAATAGTTACCTGCAGCCACTCGTCTAGTTGATACCTGAGAGTGCAGCGGTAACGCGTTTAACTCAAACCAAGAAGGACCTAACCTAGGTCAAACCCTGGGTGGGGAGGAACACCTGCTGTCCTTGTTGCCTTGTAGTAAAGAGACACATGCGAGTTAAACTGCTCTGGGTTGCATCCTGGGAAAGGATATAAAAGAAAGGACCTCATTGAAAATATGAGACACTGCTTGGCGTTCATGGGTTATGATGGATTATTAAGACTACTGAGATTACCAGACCGAATAATGTCTTTAACGTCGCTCAAGGAGCGACGTTAAAGACATTATTCGGTCAGTCCTCAGCCAGGCTGAGGGACTGACCACCTCAAAACTACGTCTACAAGGGTGATGGACTCATCACATCATCTTCACATCTCTACTGTTTCTGCTAACTCGTCTGTACTCGACTGAAGAAGCCTACTGTGTAGGCGCAACGTTTCGGAATAAAGATACCTAACTGTTGCACATGCGTTTTATCAAGCCTAGGTTAGGTAAGGTTCGTCAGGAAACAGGGCAAGTGTTTCCTGACGAGGGTCTTAGTCAGATGATGACCCGCCATTGGTGCTTTTGGTCATCTGACCGAGGCCTTCCGCTGGCTTACTGGTTCACCCCTTTAAAAATTCTGTAATCTTATCAAGCTGTGGGTGTTGTTTACTATTGTCACACTGACTCGCCTGCGTGCAACTCTATCAACGTTCTTACTGACAACTCTAGATAAACAACGTCACAATCTCTTATAACACAGGACCACAAGAAAATAATTACTGCTGAGGTAAAGGCATATTTTAAATTAATTCGAGTATGAAGATTGAGACACTTATACAACATATGGGAATCCTTATTGAAGAAACGTTTCGCCACACAGTGGCTTCATCAGTCCAATACAAGGCAGAAAGGTGTAAGGAGAGGAGGAGTTTGAGTTAATCAGAGGAACTGATGACCTCAAACTCCTCCTCTCCTTACACCTTTCTGCTTTATATTGGACTGATGAAGCCACTGTGTGGCGAAACGTTTCTTCAATAAATATCCCCATATGTTGTATAAGTGTCTCAATCTTCAACTTGTCGGTTTTCAAAACCATTTATCACATAATTCGACTATGTTGATCTCGAATCTGAAACCAAGATTAACCCAGCACGTAAGAATTTTTAGCTACAGATAGAGGTTCTTTTCCTCTCCCCATCTATTCTTCAACTATCCCCACTTTCCCCTCACCCCTGGTGGGTCCTTACCTCAGAGTCTTTGTCTTGTCTAAAAGAACATATAAATATTTTCTCTCCACTTATTTTGAGTGTTGCTGACGAGCTGGCATTAATTAAATATCATATACACGTCAAATGTGCAATGGGTTTGATTTAAAATATAAATGCCTGAAAAAGATTTTGTAGCTAAAAATCCTGATGTGTTGGATTAATTCTGACTTCAAATTGGTAGTCAGTGAAGAGTTAATTCTGACTTCAGACTGGTAGCAACAAACTTACTTCAGACTGGTAGCAACAAACTTACTTCAGACTGGTAGCAACAAACTTACTTCAGACTGGTAGCAACAAACTTACTTCAGACTGGTAGCAACAAACTTACTTCAGACTGGTAGCAACAAACTTACTTCAGACTGGTAGCAACAAACTTACTTCAGACTGGTAGCAACAAACTTACTTCAGACTGGTAGCAACAAACTTACTTCAGACTGGTAGCAACAAACTTACTTCAGACTGGTAGCAACAAACTTACTTCAGACTGGTAGCAACAAACTTACTTCAGACTGGTAGCAACAAACTTACTTCAGACTGGTAGCAACAAACTTACTTCAGACTGGTAGCAACAAACTTACTTCGACTGGTAGCAACAAACTTACTTCAGACTGGTAGCAACAAACTTACTTCAGACTGGTAGCAACAATTGGAAAACTTACTTCAGACTGGTAGCAACAAACTTACTTCAGACTGGTAGCAACAAACTTACTTCAGACTGGTAGCAACAAACTTACTTCAGACTGGTGCGCAACAAACTTACTTCAGACTGGTAGCAACAAACACTTCAGACTGGTAGCAACAAACTTACTTCAGACTGGTAGCAACAAACTTACTTCAGACTGACAACAAACTTACTTCAGACTGGTAGCAACAAACTTACTTCAGACTGGAAGCAACAAACTTACTTCAGACTGGACTAGCAACAAACTTACTTCAGACTGGAAGCAACAAACTTACTCAGACTGGAGCAACAAACTACTTCAGACTGGTAGAAAAAGCGACAAACCTACTTCAGACTGGTAGCAACAAACTTACTTCAGACTGGTAGCAACAAACTTACTTCGAGACTGGTAGCAACAAACTTACTTCAGACTGGTAGCAACAAACTTACTTCAGACTGGTAGCAACAAACTTACTCGACTGGTAGCAACAAACTACTTCAGACTGGTAGCAACAAACTACTTCAGACTGGTAGCAACAAACTTACTTCAGACTGGTAGCAACAAACTTACTTCAAAAGACTGGTAGCAACAAACTTACTTCAGACTGGTAGCAACAAACTTACTTCAGACTGGTAGCAACAAACTTACTTCAGACTGGTAGCAACAAACCTACTTCAGACTGGTAGCAACAAACTTACTTCAGACTGGTAGCAACAAACTTACTTCAGACTGGTAGCAACAAACTTACTTCAGACTGGTAGCAACAAACTTACTTCAGACCATGTGTAGCAACAAACTTACTTCAGACTGGTAGCAACAAACCTACTTCAGACTGGTAGCAACAAACCTACTTCAGACTGGTAGCAACAAACTTACTTCAGACTGGTAGCAACAAAATTACTTCAGAGTGGTAGCAACAAACTTACTTCAGACTGGAGCAACAAACTTACTTCAGACTGGAGCAACAAACTTACTTCAGACTGGTAGCAACAAACTTACTTCAGACTGGTAGCAACAAACTTACTTCAGACTGGTAGCAACAAACTTACTTCAGACTGGTAGCAACAAACTTACTTCAGACTGGTAGCAACAAACTTACTTCAGACTGGTAGCAACAAACCTACTTCAGACTGGTAGCAACAAACTTACTTCAGACTGGTAGCAACAAACTTACTTCAGACTGGTAGCAACAAACTTACTTCAGACTGGTAGCAACAAACTTACTTCAGACTGGTACCAACAAACTTACTTCAGACTGGTAGCAACAAACCTACTTCAGACTGGTAGCAACAAACTTACTTCAGACTGGAAGAAACAAACTTACTTCAGACTGGAAGCAACAAACTTACTTCAGACTGGAAGCAACAAACTTACTTCAGACTGGAAGCAACAAACTTACTTCAGACTGGTAGCAACAAACTTACTTCAGACTGGAAGCAACACACTTACTTCAGACTGGTAGCAACAAACTTACTTCAGACTGGTAGCAACAAACCTACTTCAGACTGGTAGCAACAAACTTACTTCAGACTGGTAGCAACAAACTTACTTCAGACTGGTAGCAACAAACTTACTTCAGACTGGTAGCAACAAACCTACTTCAGACTGGTAGCAACAAACCTACTTCAGACTGGTAGCAACAAACTTACTTCAGACTGGAAGCAACACACTTACTTCAGACTGGAAGCAACAAACTTACTTCAGACTGGTAGCAACAAACTTACTTCAGACTGGTAGCAACAAACTTACTTCAGACTGGTAGCAACAAACTTACTTCAGACTGGTAGCAACAAACTTACTTCAGACTGGTAGCAACAAACTTACTTCAGACTGGTAGCAACAAACTTACTTCAGACTGGTAGCAACAAACTCAAGTTAATGAAGGACATAGGCATTTACCTCATTAGCAGACATTTTTTTTATTATAATGAGAAATATACATTAAACTTTGATGGGACATACAGTGTTGCAAGTAGAGGTACGTAAAGATTAGTGGAGTTAGAGGTGAGTGTGGAAGCTGCTCCGATATGTTGGTTTCAAGTTAAAACAAATAAGAGCTGTGAGGAGGTCAGTTAGAGTTGTTATAGATATCGGAAGTGAATTTTGTGCAAGTGGGTCTGATGCAGTGCTCCTTCCTTCTTAAGTGGATGTGACTTGGACCTGACTAGTATGGGCCAGTAGTGTTGAAAATTGTATAAAATACCGACAAGTTGAAGATTAAGACACATGTGCAATAGTTGGGTGTCTTTATTGTTGAAAGGTTTCGCCCACACAGTAAACTTCTTCAGTCAAATACAAAGGGAACAGAAGTAATGAAAAGAAATATGTAATCAGTCCATCAATCTTGGAGAAAAAGTATTTGAGGTGGTCAGTCCTTCAGTCTGGAGAAGAGTTCAGCTCCACAGAGCTGAACACTGTTGCACATGTGTCTTAATCATGGGCCAGTAGGCCTACTTCAGTGCTCCTTCTTTCTTAAGAACATAAGATAGGAGGAACACTGCAGCAGGCCTGTTGGCCCATACTAGGCAAGTCCTTCACATTCCATCCCACTAACAGAATATTTGTTCAACATAATAAGAACATAAGAACATAAGAAAGGAGGAACACTGCAGCAGGCCTGTTGGCCCATACTAGGCAGGTCCTTCACAATCCGTCCCTCTAACAGAACACTTGCTCAATCCAATTTTCAATGCTACCCAAGAAATAAGCTTTGACAATTCCATTCACTCATTTGCGAGTCCCACTCAAATCCAACCCATCTCACTCATGAATTTATCCAACCTAAATTTAAAACTACCCAAGGTCCTAGCTTCAATAACCCTACTAGGCAGACTGTTCCACTCATCAACTACCCTATTTCCAAACCAATACTTTCCTATATCCTTTCTAAATCTAACTTGAATCCATTATTGCGGGTTCTCTCTTGGAGAGATACCCTCAAGACCTTATTTATATCCCCTTTGTTAATACCCATTTTCCACTTGTATACCTCGATCATGTCTCCCCTCATTCTACGTCTTACAAGTGAATGTAATTTAAGGGTCTTCAATCTTTCTAAGTAAGGAAGATTTCTAATGATATTTATTAATTTAGTCATTCTACGCTGAATGTTTTCTAACGAATTTATGTCCATTCTGTAATATGGAGACCAAAACTGAGCTGCGTAATCTAGGTGAGGCCTTACTAATGATGTATAAAGTTGTAATATAACCTCTGGACTTCTGTTGCTAACACTTCTTGATACAAATCCCAGTAATCTATTTGCCTTATTACGTACGCTTAGGCATTGCTGTCTTGGTTTAAGGTTGCTGCTTACCATCACCCCCAAGTCCTTCTCGCAATCTGTATGGCTAAGTTCTACGTTATTTAACTTATAAGTGCTTGGGTTATGGACACACCCGAGCTTCAGAACCTTGCTTTAATCTACATTGAACTGCATCTGTCACTTTTCTGACCACGAATTAAGTTTGTCTAAATCTTCCTGAAGTTCTATGACATCTATGTTTGAATCAATTATCCTACCTATCTTCGTGTCGTCGGCGAATTTGCTCATATCACTAGTAATAAGAACATAAGAACATAAGAAAGGAGGAACACTGCAGCAGGCCTGTTGGCCCATACTAGGCAGGTCCTTCACAATCCGTCCCACTAACAGAATATTTGCTCAACCCAATTTTCAATGCTACCCAAGAAATAAGCTTTGACAATTCTACCCACTCATGCGAGTCCCACTCAAATCCAACCCTCTCACTCATGAATTTATCCAACCTAAATTTGAAACTACCCAAGGTCCTAGCTTCAATAACCCTACTAGGCAGACTGTTCCACTCATCAACTACCCTATTTCCAAACCAATACTTTCCTATATCCTTTCTAAATCTAAACTTATCTAACTTGAATCCATTATTGCGGGTTCTCTCTTGGAGAGATATCCTCAAGACCTTATTTATATCCCCTTTGTTAATACCCATTTTCCACTTGTATACCTCGATCATGTCTCCCTCATTCTACGTCTTACAAGTGAATGTAATTTTAGGGTCTTCAATCTTTCTTCGTAAGGAAGATTTCTAATGCTATGTATTAATTTAGTCATTCTACGCTGAATGTTTTCTAACGAATTTATGTCCATTCTGTAATATGGAGACCAGAACTGAGCTGCGTAATCTAGGTGAGGCCTTACTAATGATGTATAAAGCTGTAATATAACCTCTGGACTTCTGTTGCAACACTTCTTGATATAAATCCCAGTAATCTATTTGCCTTATTACGTACGCTTAGGCATTGCTGTCTTGGTTTAAGGTTGCTGCTTACCATCACCCCCAAGTCCTTCTCAATCTGTAATTCCTCGTCAAGGTCATTGATATATTTATAAATAACAATGGGCCTAAGACTGATCCCTGTGGAACACCACTTGTTACAAGTCCCCATTCGGATTTAACCCCATTTATGCACACTCTCTGCTTCCTATTGGTGAGCCATGACTCGATCCATGACAGCACTTTTCCCCAATGCCATGAGCTGCCACTTTCTTTAACAGTCTCTGGTGCGGTACTCTATCAAAAGCCTTACTAAAGTCTAAATAAACAATATCGAATTCTTTATCGTGATCAACAGCCTCAAAAGCTTTAGTGAAGAAGGTTAATAAATTAGATAGGCAGGAACGGCCCCTCGTGAATCCATGCTGAGTATCATTAATCAAATTATGGTTATCTAGATGGCTTCTAATAATATCAGCTATAATTGACTCTAGTAATTTGCCTACAATTGAGGTAAGGCTTATTGGGCGGTAATTTGACGGTAGTGACTTGTCCCCTGCTTTAAAAATAGGAATTACATTAGCCATCTTCCACATATCAGACACTGCACCCGTTTGAAGAGATAAATTAAAAATGTTAGATATTGGTTCACAGAGTTCCATTTTGCATTCCTTAAGAACCCTTGCAAAAAGCTCATCAGGACCCGGCGATTTATTTTGTTTCAGTCGGTCTAGTTGTTTCATAACCATTTCGCTAGTGACTGTGATATTACATAATTTATCTTCTTCTGGGCCTCTGTAAAAATTAATTACTGGGATATTATTAATGTGAAGACGTGTCTTGTGTGCTCTCTGAATCTGAACAAGATGTCCTCTCTTGAGCTACTCTACCAGCAGCTGAAGGAAGAACTGAGGGTAGCTAAGCTTGAGATACAGCGACTGACTGAGGAAAACAAGAGGATTCGTAGTAATCCTCCTGTTGAGAATCCTCAAGCCAAGAAAGGAACCTGGACAGTGGCCGGAATGCATGGGACAAAGTTAAAGATCAAGAGGATGGATGGAGAGGTAGAATTAACGAAGAACCAGAAACCTGTTGTGGAAACATCGAACCGATTCTCCGTGTTACCCGATGAATGTGAGTCGACTACAGGGAACATCACGAACGACACCAAGGAAGGTAAGAACATTGTTCTTGTTGGGGATAGTCAAATTAGGTATATGGATAGGGCCTTCTGCTTGAAAGAGAGAAGTAGGAGACAGAGGGTTTGCTTTCCTGGGGCTGGGATGGAGGATATTGTTAGCCCTGGGCGACATCATGAGAGGTAATGGGAGCAATCCTATTATCTGTCTCAGTGCTGGAGGCAAC
>WNWK01020604.1:32500-35527 GCA_009830355.1 Cherax destructor | reverse complement strand
TACATTGTGGGAACACCAGCAGTGTTGCTACACTATTCTATATGATAGTTACATTGTGGGAACACCAGCAGTGTTACTACACTATTCTATATGATAGTTACATTGTGGGAACACCAACAGAGTGTTGCTACACTATAATATATGATAGTTACTTTGTGGGAACACCAGCAGTGTTACTACACTATTCTATATGATAGTTACATTGTGGGAACACCAGCAGTGTGTTGCTACACTATTCTATATGATAGTTACATTGTGGGAACACCAGCAGTGTTGCTACACTATTCTATATGATAGTTACATTGTGGGAACACCAGCAGTGTTGCTACACTATTCTATATGATAGTTACATTGTGGGAACACCAGCAGTGTTGCTACACTATTCTATATGATAGTTACATTGTGGCAACACCAGCAGTGTTGCTACACTATTCTATATGATAGTTACATTGTGGGAACACCAGCAGTGTTGCTACACTATTCTATATGATAGTTACATTGTGGGAACACCAGCAGTGTTGCTACACTATTCTATATGATAGTTACATTGTGGGAACACCAGCAGTGTTGCTACACTATTCTATATGATAGTTACATTGTGGGAACACCAGCAGTGTGTTGCTACACTATTCTATATGATAGTTACATTGTGGGAACATGATAAAGCTCCCCACAGAGCAAGTTACCTTCATAAATTCTTTAAATTACCTTCCTAACACACCAAATGGAACAATTACCTTAGGAACAAAAATGTAAACATATATAGAATATATATATATATATATATATATATATATATATATATATATATATATATATATATATATATATATATATATATATATATATGCTAGGAATTCGCAAGAGCAGGCGAAATATTCACAAACACTGATCTCTGGCCGACGGAGACTCGAACCTACGAACCTCATGACAAGGTACGCAGTGCTTTACCAACCTGCCTGAAAGCTGGCTGCCTTGGAATAACGTCTAGCGAAAGCTGGATGCCAAGGTATTGGACCAGTGTGGTACGGTCGGTAAAGCACTGTGTACCTTGTCATGAGGTTCGTAGGTTCGAGTCTCCGTCGGCCAGAGATCAGTGTTTATATATATATATATATATATATATATATATATATATATATATATATATATATATATATATATATATATATATATATATATATATATATATATATATATATATATATATATATATATATATATATATATAAAATTTGTATATTATAGAACACACAAAGGTAATTTTGAACATTAATTTGCATATTAATAAATTTTAAACAATGTTCAACAAGTGGTTAATGTTGGGGTAATTAGTCTTAATGACGCAGTAATTACCCAGGATGTGACCTGCAAGTGTTCTTAATCCTAGGAAATGGAGCTTACCATCTCTGTCTCATACACACACAACACAAACATACACACACACACACATACACACATACACACATACACACACACACATACACACATACACACACACACACACACACACACACCATATACGTCAGGCCCATACTGGAGTATGCAGCACCAGTTTGGAACCCACACCTGGTCAAGCACGTCAAGAAATTAGAGAAAGTGCAAAGGTTTGCAACAAGACTAGTCCCAGAGCTAAGGGGATTGTCCTACGAAGAAAGGTTAAGGGAAATAAGCCTGACGACACTAGAGGACAGGAGGGTTAGGGGAGACATGATAACGACATATAAAATACTGCGAGGAATAGATAAGGTGGACAGAGACAAGATGTTCCAGAGAGGGGACACAGCAACAAGGGGTCACAATTGGAAATTGAAGACTCCTATGAGTCAAAGAGATGTTAGGAAGTATTTCTTCAGTCATAGAGTTGTCAGGAAGTGGAATAGCCTAGAAAGTGACATAGTGGAGGCAGGAACCATACATAGTTTTAAGACGAGGTTTGATAAAGCTCATGGAGCAGGGAGAGAGAGGACCTAGTAGCAATCAGTGAAGAGGCGGGGCCAGGAGCTATGAATCGACCCCCGCAACCACAAATAGGTGAGTACAGATAAGGAGGGAGGCCCAGCGACAGTACGAAAATGACATAGCATCGAAAGTCAAGTCTGACCCGAAACTGCTGTATAGTCACATTAGGAGGAAGACAACAGTCAAGGACCAGGTGATCAGGCTGAGGAAGGAAGGAGGGGAGTTCACAAGAAATGATCAAGAGGTATGTGAGGAGCTCAACACGAGGTTTAAGAAGGTATTTACAGTGGAGACAGGAAGGACTCTGGGAAGACAGTACAGAGTGGGACACCAACAAGGAATATACCAAGTGTTGGATGACATACACACAACTGAGGAGGAGGTGAAGAAGTTGCTCAGTGACCTTGATACCTCAAAGGCGATGGTACCGGACAACATCTCCCCGTGGGTCCTTAGAGAGGAAGCAGAGATGTTGTGTGTGCCACTAACCACAATATTCAACACATCCCTTGAAACAGGGCAACTACCTGAGGTATGGAAGACGGCAAATGTAGTTCCCATTTTTAAGAAAGGAGACAGAAACGAGGCACTAAACTATAGATCAGTGTCACTGACGTGTATAGTGTGCAAAGTCATGGAGAAGATTATCAGGAGGAGAATGGTGGAGCACCTGGAACGACATAGGATTATAAACGACAACCAGCAAGGATTCATGGAAGGCAAATCCTGTGTCACAAACCTCCTGGAGTTCTATGACAAGGTAACAGAAGTAAGACACGAGAGAGGGGTGGGTTGACTGCATTTTCTTGGACTGCAGAAAGGCCTTCGACACAGTTCCTCACAAGAGATTAGTGCAGAAGTTAGAGGATCAGGCGTGTATAACAGGAAGGGCAACAACGGGTCATGGTGCGTAATGAGGTCAGGCCCGAGGCCTCCCCTTTTTGAATGTGAGGAGTGCCCCCTTCCCAGTGAGGCAGCTACCAGCCAGACTCAGTGCAGGACAGACATATGCCTACGGCTTTGAGATTCCACCCTATATAATTCGACCTCAATACACCAAATTAC
>WNWK01020604.1:20000-25000 GCA_009830355.1 Cherax destructor | reverse complement strand
AGTAGAGAATATAGCCTCAGCAATGCTTCAGAGTGTCAGGGAAGGATAGAGCCCGCCTACTTGCAGTGAGAGCTCCTCATGCAGGGGACTTTCTTTGGCTGTTCCCAACTCCAGCCTTGGCACACGCCTCGACCCACAGACCATCCGCATTGGTGTTGCCCTTCGACTTGCCGCCCCTATTCTCGCCGAACACAGGTGTATTTGTGGCAGTGAAGCAGCAGACCGATTCGGGTACCATGGTCTTGTGTGTCGTAAATCCGAGGGAAAGATTGCAAGACATGAAGAGGTTAATAACATTATCAAGAGGAGCCTCACAACAGCCGGATGCCCAGCAGTAAGGGAACCACCCCAACTATGCAGATCTGATGGCAACCAAAAGCGTCCAGATGGTATCACCCTTCAAGCCTGGACAGACGGCAAGCAGGTGGTGTGGGACTACACATGTGCATCTACCTTGGCTGATACCTATCTCCAGTACACCAGGGAGGAAGGAGGGGCTGCTGCCACCTTCAGGGAGTCCCAGAAGTCGAGAAAATATGGAGAACTTGCCCATCATTATATGTTTGTTCCCATAGGCTCAGAGACCCTTGGCTCATGGGGAAAGAGTGCATCTAAGTTCCTCAAGGAGCTGGGCAAAGACTCAACAGGGTAACTAGGGATCCCAGGGCAGCTAGTTTTCTGTTCCAGCGACTCAGCGCTGCTGTTCAGAGGGGTAATGCATGCTGTATTCTGGGCACGCGCACCAGCTCGGAAGAGCTGGATGAGATTTTCGCATTATAATCAGTGACAAAGATGTAACAATATGTACTAGACATGTATCTCTCACCTCGTGTACTGTATATGCCATCTTTATATCAACAATGTATCTCTCAAATCTTTTGTACCATATTATGTAATAAAACATACCTATATATATATATATATATATATATATATATATATATATATATATATATATATATATATATATATATATATATATATATATATATATATATATATATATAGTTATACAAGGTCCACTTAAACTCTTGTAGGAGCTACATGATTATCTACTCAGCTGATAGACTTGAAGTAGACGAAGAGAATAAGATGAAGCTTAACACAGCACAAGAAATGGAGTGGTTGGAAAGGGGAGTGGAAGACAATAGAGAAAGAGAGAGAGAAAGAGAGAGAGAGAGAGAGAGAGAGAGAGAGAGAGAGAGAGAGAGAGAGAGAGAGAGAGAGAGAGAGAGAAATATTAAACCAGAAAAAAAACAAGATAGTTTAAATGGAGGTTTTTTAATCATAAATAAATTAGACAGCAAATTAGGCTGGAGGTGCATATATAAACTCTCAACAGATCTACAGAGGCGGTGATGGCCAGGCCTACCAGGCCTTCGCGAAAACTGAAACTCTGCCAACAGCTAAAAGTAACTAATCAGATGTGTCCTGGTAAATCAGTGTTTAGACCAATGTTATTTAGAGGTGGGTTGATTTAGAGCCCAGGTGAGTACTTCCTAGTAGCGGAGGGGATAAGGCCAACACTTGAGGGCAAGTGAAAGTTTCTGTCTTGGGTTGGCTGCTAAGGGAAGAATATTTGTGCAAAATGTTAGGGATTATACACTCAAATGTTGTTTCAAGTTAATGCTGGTGATACAGTAATTCTCTCTCTCTCTCTCTCTCTCTCTCTCTCTCTCTCTCTCTCTCTCTCTCTCTCTCTCTCTCTTCTCTCTCTCTCTCTCTCTCTCTCTCTCTCTCTCTCTCTCTCTCTCTTCCAGCATCTACCTCTTCCCTCATTCCTTCCCTCCCTCCCTCCCTCTTTACATCTCTTTCTCTCTCTCCCCTCCTCTTCTCTCCCCTCCTCTTCTCTCCCCTCCTCTCACCGGCAACTCTACTCGGAGGTGAGGGTCTTCAGAATGAGGGGAAGAGAGGGGGAAGGATGGGGGAGAGAAACAGGGGGGAGTGGGGAGGGGACAGAAGAGGGTGATAAAACAGAAACAAGACACACAAAATGGAGAAGTTGACCACACAAAATGGAGGCGACGCCATGTAAACACACACACACACACACACACACACACACACACACACACACACACACACACACACACATACACACACACACAAAAAAAAAAAAAAACACACACACACCCCACACACACACATACACAACACAATGTCACACAACGCACTTTGAAAAACCCAAACCTATCACATTTAAAGGCTTGAAAAAAATTAATTATGAATAGTAGCAACGACAGCAACAACGATACTATATATATATATATATATATATATATATATATATATATATATATATATATATATATATATATATATATATATATATATATATATATATCTCAGTGTATATACACTGAGAGACATACATCTCTCGGTGTATATGCTCTAGAGATATACAGACTGAGTTTACATACCACAGGTCAACTAATAACTGGTAAAAATTGAAATACCGAGCGCTTTCGTGTGCTTACAAGACCATCTTCAGAGGAGTTTAGAAAGAGAGAGAGAGAGAGAGAGAGAGAGAGAGAGAGAGAGAGAGAGAGAGAGAGAGATCAGAAACTCTATTTCATACTTAATTTCTCACGTCTAATCAATTATATAACGATAACAATCTTGGTGTGCGATGGTCAGCAGTGTGTCAGCCTCAACACCCGCCTCCTGACACTGTCTCACCCTCTTACTGTCTCTCTCTCTCTCTCTCTCTCTCTCTCTCTCTCTCTCTCTCTCTCAGACACACTTCTTGGAAATATACACACAAAGACACACCTCATTGCATATATACTCGTAGATACACACCTTTCAATGTATATATACTGACAGGTACACACCTCTCAATGTATATATATACTGACAGGTACACACCTCTCAATGTATATATACTGACAGGTACACACCTCTAAATGTATATATATTGACAGGTACACATATCTCAATGTATATATACTGACAGGTACACACCTCTAAATGTATATATACTGACAGGTACACACCTCTAAATATATATATATTGACAGGTACACACTCTAAATGTATATATACTGACAGGTACACACCTCTAAATGTATATATACTGACAGGTACACATCTCTCAATGTATATATACTGACAGGTACACATCTCTCAATGTATATATACTGACAGATACACACCTCTCAATGTATATATACTGACAGGTACACACCTCTAAATGTATATATACTGACAGGTACACACCTCTTAATGTATATATATTGACAGGTACACATCTCTCAATGTATATATACTGACAGATACACACCTCTTAATGTATATATATTGACAGGTACACACCTCTCAATGTATATATACTGACAGGTACACACCTCTAAATGTATATATACTGACAGGTACACACCTCTTAATGTATATATATACTGACAGGGACACACCTCTCATTGTATATACACTGACAGGTACACATCTCTCAATGTATATACACTGACAGGCACACACCTCAATGCATATACACTGACAGGTACACACCTCTCAACGTATATATACTGACAGGTACACCCCTCTTAATGTATATATATACTGACAGGTACACACCTCTCAATGTATATACACTGACAAATACACACCTCTCAGTGTATATATACACCTTGGTGTATACACACTAATACACACACACGCAGACACCTCTCGGTGTATACTCAGATACATACACACCTCTCAGTGTACATACACCTACATATACACACCTCTCAGTGTACATACACCTACATATACACACCTCTCAGCGTGTATATATGAATATACACACTGGAGAATATACTTTGTGTCCTTCAACGCACCTAACATACACGAACACAAAACAATGGAAAAAGACGAAATTGAAAGAAATCAGAGATAAATTGACTAAGACAGAACGAAAATACGACTGAACGAAACACAAAGATAAAACTAAGTCGCTAAAAAATGAGGTGTGGAGTAACACAAGGGTGTTGAGAAGCCACAAGAGGATCCAACCCCACCCAAGAGGATCCAACCCCACCCAAGAGGATCCAACCACACCCAAAAGGATCCAACCCCACCCAAGAGGATCCAACCCCACCCAAGAGGATCCAACCACACCCAAAAGAATCCAACCCCACCCAAGAGGATCCAACCCCACCCAAGAGGATCCAACCCCCACCCAAAAGAATCCAACACCACCCAAGAGGATCCAACTCCACCCAAGAGGATCCAACCCCACCCAAGAGTATCCAATCCTACCCAAGAGGATCCAACCCAACCCACTATAGAGGATTCAATCTTACAAAAGAGGCTCCAACCCTACCCAAGAGGATCTAACCCAACACAAGAGAATCCAACCCCAAAAGAGAGGATCCCAGACCCACTATAGAGGATCCAACCCCACAAGAGAAGATCCCAGACCCACTCTACAGGATCCAACCCTGCAAAAGAGGATCCAATACCACAGAAGGGGATCCCTGACCCATCCAGTGACAAAAAAAAGGAATAAAATAGGAAGATAAAGTTAAGGTTTAACAGGAAAAATATGTAAATAAAAAAACACTGGAATCAACACTGATAAACCAAAGAAGCTCAGCCAGCACACACACACACACACACACACACACACACACACACACACACACACAACACACACACACACACACACACACACACACAACACACACACACACACACACACACACACACACACACACACACACACACACACACACAACACACACACACACACACCCCTCTTCATCAAACCTTCACATAATCTTTTGTCCTAGCGTGCGTGTGTGTGTGTATGCGTGTGTATGCGTGCGTGCGTCGTGCATACCACCTCCACACCGTGTGCTAGGCTTCCTAACACGTCCAGTTACCAACCCTCATTTATCCCAAGCGCCAAAGATAGCCAAAAAAAATATAGATGGGGTAGGGAGGGGTTAGACCCTTGGCTTCAATTTATTATCCTGGTAGATATCGTCTACTTGTGCCCGGAGCTAGAGCTTTATTTA
>WNWK01020604.1:10000-15000 GCA_009830355.1 Cherax destructor | reverse complement strand
AGGGAAGTTCTGACCCATTCCTCAAGCTAAACTACCTCTAAGTCTCCCCACAGACGATGGCCCAGGAAATCTGTTTTTGACTCTCTATTTACATCCGGCAATTATGGAGGCCAATCCTTCATGACAATTCTGAACAAGTAGGAATGTGAGTTAGTGTATTATCGTCTTGGAAGACAGTACCGCCACTGGGCCACCCAAAATCAACAAATGTATTTGGGTGTTAACTCTGCCATACAGTATTTGTACTGGGCCAAGAGAATTCCACGATATTGCTTCCCAAATCCCCACGGATCTGCCTACATACATACTCCACGGTAGTGATGAGTCAGTCTGGGTTATAGGCCTCTCTAGGCTGTCTCTACATGTAAACTTGGCCGGAAGTTGGGAAAACATCACTGGAAAATTCTCCGGAATACATATCGTTCTTGCAATGGCCCCTTGTCCAGTCTTGATCATTACACCATTTGTTTTAACCTTTGCAATATTTGCTTCCCAAAGGAGAGACTTAGCAATTGCAGCCCTCCCATGATATGCAGTTGCTTGCAGATTACGAAGAGCTGTTTTGGTTGAAATCTGGTTTGCAAGATGCTGACTTAGCTATGCAAGCCCATCATATCATGGTGCAGGGGTTGCAACATTGATATCTGGAGTCACATTTGCAGCTGTAGTCTAATGACTTGTTGACACAACACACTTTAATACTGGTTAGTCCAGGACACACTTCTTCTTGCCTCAACTTGACGAAAACTAGACACATGTGGGCAACACCTGGGAATCTTTACTGCAGACGTTTCGCCCTCCAGTGGCTTTATCAGTACAAACACAAGGACATAACTGGAAGACAGTAGAACTATACACAAAATACGAGGAGATCAGACCCTCACCCTTGGTGAAGAGCACCGAGAGCATCTCTTGTCTCACCATCCTCATGGAATGCAGACATGACCATGCAGACATGACCATGCAGACATGACCATGCAGACATGACCATGCAGACATGACCATGCAGACATGACCATGCAGACACTTCCTCTTGGAGCAAGGATCAAGTCCTCTTCGGAAGACTGCAACGTCTACAGTTCTTCTCTCAGATTCGTTCTGAGTGAAGAGGTCGACAAAGAGGCAACACATTTAAATTGATTATTAAGTCATTCGATAGGTCGATAGGTCGACAGGTCGACAGGTCGACAGATAAATCAGCAGGTGTTTATATATATACATGAAGAAAGAGAGCAGGAGGAGGAGAGAGAGAGAATGCACACACAAACACACACACAATAAAAAGCACACAAAACGCAGAACGTGGAAGTCTTGGCAAGCAGAGAGAGAGAGAGAGAGAGAGAGAGAGAGAGAGAGAGAGAGAGAGAGAGAGAGTGCATTCAACGTCAAGTCAATACTTACTTCTTTCACAGAGCCTCCGAGTCCCTCTGAATTCTCCTCCCCTCCCCTTCCCCTCACTCCCTCCCCTCCCCTTCCCCTCACCCCCTCCCCTTCCCCTCACTCCCCCCCCTCAAGTAATGTGCATCATAATTCTTCACAAAAAAATGGAAAAAAATGTGGAAAGCACAATTTTTTTGGTGCATTTACGTCAAATACTGTGTGTGTTTGTTTGTTGTGTGTGTTTGTTTGTTGTGTGTGTTTGTTTGTTGTGTGTTGTTTGTTGTTTGTTGTTTGTTGTTTGTTGTGTGTTTGTTTGTTGTGTGTTTGTTTGTTGTGTGTGTTTGTTTGTTGTGTGTTTGTTTGTTGTGTGTTTGTTTGTTGTTGTGTTTGTTGTGTGTGTGTGTGTTGTTGTGTGTGTTTGTTTGTTGTGTGTGTTTGTTTGTTGTGTGTGTTTGTTTGTTGTGTGTGTTTGTTTGTTGTGTGTGTTTGTTTGTTGTGTGTGTTTGTTTGTTGTGTGTGTTGTGTTTGTTGTGTGTGTTTGTTTGTTGTGTGTGTTTGTTTGTTGTGTGTGTTTGTTTGTTGTGTGTGTTTGTTTGTTGTGTGTGTTGTTTGTTGTGTGTGTTTGTTTGTTGTGTGTGTTGTGTGTGTTTGTTGTTGTGTGTGTTTGTTTGTTGTGTGTGTTGTGTGTGTTGTGTGTGTTGTGTGTGTTGTGTGTGTTGTGTGTGTTGTGTGTGTGTGTGTGTTGTGTGTGTTGTGTGTGTTTGTTTGTTGTGTGTGTTTGTTTGTGTGTTGTGTGTGTTGTTGTGTGTGTGTGTTTGTTGTTGTGTGTGTTGTTTGTTGTGTGTGTTTGTTTGTTGTGTGTGTTGTGTGTGTTGTGTGTGTTGTGTGTGTTGTGTGTGTTTGTGTGTGTGTGTGTGTGTTTGTTTGTGTGTGTGTTTGTTTGTTGTGTGTGTTTGTTTGTTGTGTGTGTTTGTTTGTTGTGTGTGTTGTGTGTGTTGTGTGTGTGTGTTGTGTGTGTGTGTTGTGTGTGTGTTTGTTTGTTGTGTGTGTTTGTTTGTTGTGTGTGTTTGTTTGTTGTGTGTGTTTGTTGTTGTGTGTTTGTTTGTTGTGTGTGTTTGTTTGTTGTGTGTGTTTGTTTGTTGTGTGTGTTGTTTGTTGTGTGTGTTTGTTTGTTGTGTGTGTTTGTTTGTTGTGTGTGTTTGTTTGTTGTGTGTGTTTGTTTGTTGTGTGTTGTTGTTGTGTGTTTGTTGTTGTGTGTGTTTGTTGTTTTGTGTGTGTGTGTTTGTTGTTGTGTGGTTTGTTTGTTGTGTGTGTTTGTTTGTTGTGTGTGTTTGTTGTTGTTGTGTGTTTGTTGTGTGTGTTTTTGTGTGTTGTTTGTTTGTTGTGTGTGTTTGTTTGTTGTGTGTGTTTGTTTGTTGTGTGTGTTTGTTGTTGTGTGTGTTTGTTTTGGTTGTGTGTGTTTGTTTGTTGTGTGTGTTTGTTTGTTTTTGTGTGGGTGTTTTTGTGTTTTTTGTTGTGTGTTTGTTTGTTGTGTGTTTTGTTTGTTGTGTGTGTTTGTTTGTTGTTGTTTGTTTGTTGTGTGTGTTTGTTTGTTGTGTGTGTTTGTTTGTTGTGTGTGTTTGTTTGTTGTGTGTGTTTGTTTGTTGTGTGTTTTGTTTGTTGTGTGTGTTTGTTTGTTTGTGTTTGTTTGTTGTGTTTTGTTTGTTGTGTGTGTTTGTTTGTTGTGTGTGTTTGTGTTGTTGTGTTTGTTGTTTGTTGTTGTTTGTTGTGTGTGTTTGTTTGTTGTGTGTTTTGTTTGTTGTGTGTGTTTGTTTTGTGTGTGTTTGTTTGTGTGTTTTTGTTTGTTGTGTGTGTTTGTTTGTTTGTGTGTTTTGTTTGTGTGTGTTTGTTTGTTGTGTGTGTTTTTTTTTGTGTGTTTTTTTTGTTGTGTGTTTGTTTGTTGTGTGTGTTTGTTTGTTGTGTGTGTTGTTGTTGTTGTGTGTGTTTGTTTGTTTGTGTTGTTTGTTGTGTTTTGTTTGTTGTGTGTGTTTGTTGTTGTGTGGTGTTTGTTTGTTGTGTGTGTTTGTTTGTTGTGTGTGTTTGTTTGTTGTGTGTGTTTGTTTGTTGTGTGTGTTTGTTTGTTGTGTGTGTTTGTTTGTTGTGTGTGTTGTGTGTGTTGTGTGTGTTGTGTGTGTTTGTTTGTTGTGTGTGTGTGTGTGTTGTGTGTGTTTGTTTGTTGTGTGTGTTGTGTGTGTTGTTGTGTGTTGTGTTGTTGTTGTGTGTTGTTGTGTGTGTGTGTGTGTTTGTTTTGTGTGTTTTGTGTGTTGTGTGTGTTGTGTTTGTTGTGTGTGTTGTTGTGTGTGTGTGTGTGTTGTGTGTGTGTGTGTTGTTGTGTTTGTTGTGTGTGTTGTGTGTGTTGTGTGTGTTGTGTGTGTTGTGTGTGTTGTGTGTTGTTGTGTGTTGTGTGTGTTGTGTGTGTTGTGTGTGTTGTGTGTGTTGTGTGTGTTGTGTGTGTGTGTGTGTGTGTTGTGTGTGTTGTGTGTGTTGTGTGTGTTGTGTGTGTTGTGTGTTGTGTGTGTTGTGTGTGTTGTGTGTGTTGTGTGTGTTGTGTTGTTGTGTGTGTTGTGTGTGTTGTGTGTGTTGTGTTGTGTGTGTGTGTGTTTGTTGTGTGTGTGTTTGTTGTGTGTGTTGTGTTGTTGTGTGTGTTGTGTGTGTTGTTGTGTTGTTGTGTGTGTTGTTGTGTGTGTGTGTTGTGTTTGTTGTGTGTGTTGTGTGTGTGTGTTTTTTTTTTTGTGTGTGTTGTGTGTACTCACCAAGTTGTGGTTGCAGGGGTCGAGTCATGCTCCTGGCCCCGCCTCTTCACTGGCCGCTACTGGGTCACGCTCCCTGCTCCATGAGCTTTATCATACCTCTCCTTAAAGCTATGTATGGAACCTGCCTCCACTACATCGCTTCCAAAGCTATTCTACTTCCCGTGTGTGTGTGTGTGTGTTTGTGTGTGTGTGTGTGTGTGTTTGTTGTGTGTGTGTGTTGTGTGTACTCACCTAATTGTACTCACCTAATTGTGGTTGCAGGGGTCGAGACTCAGCTCCTGGCCCCTCCTCTTCGCTGTCCGCTAATGGGTCTCTGCTCTCCCTGCTCCATGAGCTTTATCATACCTTGTCTTAAAACTATGTATGGTTCCTGCCTCCACTATATCTTTCTCTAGACTATTCCACTTCCTGACTACTCTGTGGCTGAAGAAATGCTTCCTAACATCCCTTTGACTCATCTGAGTCTTCAGCTTCCAGTTGTGTCCCCTTGTTTCTGTGTTCCCTCTCTGGAACATCCTGTCACTGTCTACCTTGTCGATTCCCCGCAGTATTTTGTATGTCGTTATCATGTCTCCTCTGACCCTTCTTTCCTCCAGTGTTGTTAGTCCTATTTCCCTAAACCTTTCTTCATAGGACAGACCCCTGAGTTGTGGAACTAACCTTGTCGCAAACCTTTGCACTTTCTCTAGTTTCTTGACGTGCTTGACCAGGTGTGGGTTCCAGACTGGTGCTGCATATTCTAGTATGGGCCTGACGTACACGGTGTACAGTGTCTTGAACGATTCCTTGTTAAGGTAACGGAACGCTAATCTTAGGTTTGCAAGTCGC
>WNWK01020604.1:0-5000 GCA_009830355.1 Cherax destructor | reverse complement strand
ACAATGTTGGCCTTGTACATAACAGTAAGGCCGCCCACATCCCTCCGGTGTTGAAGGCTCTGCTGTAATGGCAAGATCTATCTAGGATGGGTCCAGGCGAGAGATGAGTCGTCCTTCTCTTTTCTCTACTCTGTCAAGAAGCTGCAGATGAGATGGAGGGTTGGCAGTCCATGAAAGTGGAGCATACTCAAGGTGTGAGCGTATTTGTGCCTCGTACAAATCTTGCAACCCCTACTGTCGAGCAGATGCGAGATATGTCTAAGTACTGTAAGCTTCTTGGCCGCCTTGTTTGCAAGATTTACAACGTGGTTCTTCATGGTCAGTTTGGAGTCAAATTTCACTTTAAGAACATCAACTTCGTCCCCAGGTACCAACACTCTTCCATTCATACTTACTACTGCTCCAGCATTACCATCATGGTGCCTAGACCATCATCATTTGTGTTTTATCAGGAGAAAATGTTATCTGCCATCGTTTACCCCAGGCTGATATAACTGTAAGCTGGCATTTCCTCTCTTGGATAAGTAAATGTCAGAGTACAGTCGTCTACATATACATGGGATTCTGGGATGAGATGAAAGTCATTGAAGTAGACATTCCATAACAATGGCCCAAACACACTTCCCTGTGGAACACTTGCCCCAATAGGATGTCTTGCTGACTCTGTCCCATTGAGAACTACCCTTAGAGATCTACCTTGAAGGTAATCACTGAGGAGACATAGTGTAGAGCCTGCAGTTCCCAGTGCTTGCAGTTGTGCCACACTCGGTCGAAAGCACCAGCAATGTCCAGTGCTACCACACAACTGACTTTGGATTCATCCAGTGACTGGTGCCACTTAGTGGAGAGGTTTAACAACAGATCAGCAGCAGAGTAACCTTTCCTGAAGCCATATTGACGTCACAAAGTAGTGAGTAGTAGTCGAAAAACTCTGTCATTTCTCTTGAGATTATTGTCTCAAGAATCTTGCCAGTGATTGACAGTAGTGACACTGGTCTGTAGTTGATGATTTCTGCTCTTCTGTTTGTGACCAGTGACTACATTTACCTCTTTCCACAGAGAACACCATTTACACTGTACTAGACAGTGCTGATGGGTGCGAGTTAGAGGTGCGGTCAACGCCCCCTCGGCCTGGTCCATAACCAGGCCTTCTGGTGGATCAGGGCCTGATCAACCAGGCTGTTACTACTGGCCCCATCCTGTCGATTTAGAGGTGGAATAAGTGGATCAGTCAGATAACCTTGTCTGTCCTTGATCAAGGACCACCAGGTTTTGGAGTCCACTCTGCCTGATGCCAACTTTCTTCTTGTGTCAGCATCCCATCTAGGGATGCTCCACTTTAGGTCTTTACCAATATGCCTAAAGGCCTGTGCAGGTTGGTGTTATAGGCAGTGGCATGCCTCTTATGTCTTCTCCAAGACTTGTAGTTAGCAGTAGCAGCCTCTCTACAACGAGAGCCAAGGCTGATCTGTAGCACTGTCATGAAGCCACTGTCATGAAGACACTGTCATGAAGACACTGTCATGAAGACACTGTCATGAAGACATTGTCATGAAGACACTGTCATGAAGACACTGTCATGAAGACACTGTCATGAAGACACTGTCATGAAGACACTGTCATGAAGACACTGTCATGAAGCACTGTTATGAAGACACTGTCATGAAGACACTGTCATGAAGACACTGTCATGAACACACTGTCATGAACACACTGTCATGAAGACACTGTCATGAAGGCACTGTCATGAAGACACTGTCATGAAAACACTGTTATAAAGCCACTGTCATGAAGACACTGTCATGAAGACACTGTCATGAAGACACTGTCATGAAGACACTGTTATGAAGCCACTGTCATGAAGACACTGTCATGAAGACACTGTCATGAAGACACTGTCATGAAGACACTGTCATGAAGGTACTGTCATGAAGACACTGTCATGAAGACATTGTTATGAAACCACTGTCATGAAGACACTGCCATGAAGACACTGTTATGAAGACACTGTCATGAAGACACTGTCATGAAGACACTGTCATGAAGACACTGTTATGAGGACACTGTCATGAAGACACTGTCATGAAGGCACTGTCATGAAGACACTGTTATGAAGCCACTGCCATGAAGACACTGTTATGAAGGCACTGTTATGAAGCCACTGTCATGAAGACACTGTCATGAAGCCACTGTCATGAAGACACTGTCATGAAGGCACTGTCATGAAGACACTGTCATGAAGGCACTGTCATGAAGACACTGTCATGAAGGCACTGTTATGAAGACACTTTTATGAAGGCACTGTTATGAAGACACTGTCATGAAGACACTGTCATGAAGACACTGTCATGAAGACACTGTTATGAAGACACTGTCATGAAGGCACTGTCATGAAGACACTGTTATGAAGACACTGTTATGAAGCCACTGTCATGAAGACACTGTTATGAAGGCACTGTCATGAAGACACTGTCATGAAGACACTGTCATGAAGCACTGTCATGAAGACACTGTCATGAGCACTTCATGAGACACTGTCATGAAGCACTGTCATGAAGACACTGTCATGAAGACACTGTCATGAAGACACTGCTATCAAGGCACTTCATGAAGACACTGTCATGAAGGCACTGTCATGAAGACACTGTCATGAAGACACTGTCATGAAGACACTGTCATGAAGACACTGTTATGAAGACACTGTTATGAAGGCACTATCATGAAGACACTGTCATGAAGACACTGTTAAGAAGGCACTATCATGAAGACACTGCTATCAAGGCACTGTCATGAAGACACTGTCATGAAGACACTGTTATGAAGGCACTGTTATGAAAGCACTGTCATGAAGGCACTGTCATGAAGACACTGTCATGAAGACACTGTTATGAAGGCACTATCATGAAGACACTGCTATCAAGGCACTGTCATGAAGACACTGTCATGAAGGCACTGTCATAAAGACACTGTTATGAAGACACTGTCATGAAGGCACTGTCATGAACGCACTGTTATGAATGAAGACTCTGTCATGAAGGCACTGTCATGAAGGCACTGTCATGACACTGTCATGAAGGCACTGCCATGATACTGTCATGAAGGCACTGCCATGACATTGTCATGAAGACACTGTCATGACACTGTCATGAAGACACTGTCATGAAGACACTGTCATACTCCCTCTCTTCTTTTATCCTCCCTTAGTACTCTCCCTTACTCCATCAGTACACCCCATTACTCCCTCTAGATCCTTTCTCCCACTTAATCTCCCTACCCCTCCCCCTCCCTCCCTCCATCACTGCACACCATCTTGCCTCCTCCCTCGCTAAATACACTCCTTCCAGGTCTTAAATGCCCCCAATTACCCTCCCTCCCTCCCCCTCTCTCCCTTCCCCCTCCCCTCTCCACACTCCCCTACCTCATAAAACATCCCCTTCCTTTCCATCAAGTCATCCCTTAACCCTCTCCCTCTCTGCCTCCCCCTTCCTCCCCTCCTTCCTCTCTCCTTCCCCTCATCCACCCCTTCCTCCCTCCTTCCCCTTCTCCCCTCCCTCTATTAACACCAGTCTTTGCTCTATCAAAGATAACTAGTTTTGCCCCTCCCTCTCACCCCCACCACACTCCCACACACCCCACAAGACTCCCACACACCCACAACACTCCCACCCCAAACCCACAACACTTCCACAACCCCACAAAAACAACAAAGCAAAATAAATCTTAACAGAACGAGTAAAAACAAGAACAAGAACACAAACAAGGACATGAAGAGGAGGAGGAGGAGGAGGAAGAAGAAGAAGAAGAAGAAGAAGAAGAAGAAGAAGAAGAAGAAGAAGACGAAGAAGAAGAAGAAGAAGAAGAAGAAGAAGAAGAAGAAGAAGAAGAAGAAGAAGAAGAAGAAGAAGAAGAAGAAGAAGAAGAAGAAGAAGAAGAAGAAGAAGAAGAAGAAGAAGAAGAAGAAGAAGAAGAAGAAGAAGAAGAAGAAGAAGAAGAAGAAGAAGAAGAAGAAGAAGAAGAAGAAGAGAAGAAGAAGAAGAAAGAAGAAGAAGAAGAAGAAGAGAAGAAAGAAGAAGAAGAAGAAGAAGAAAGAAGAAGAAGAAGAAGAAGAAGAAGAAGGAAGAGAAGAAGAAGAAGAAGAAGAAGAAGAAGAAGAAGAAGAGAAGAAGAAGAAGAAGAAGAAGAAGAAGAAGAAGAAGAAGAAGAAGTAGAAGAAGAAGAAGAAGAAGAGAGAAGAAGAAGAAGAAGAAGAAGAAGAAGAAGAAAGAAGAAAGAAGAAGAAGAAGAAGAAGAAGAAGAAGAAGAAGAAGAAGAAGAAGAAGAAGAAGAAGAAGAAGAAGAAGAAGAAGATGAAGAAGAAGAAGAAG
Organism: Cherax destructor; assembly: GCA_009830355.1. Lineage (NCBI taxonomy): Eukaryota > Metazoa > Arthropoda > Malacostraca > Decapoda > Parastacidae > Cherax > Cherax destructor. The sequence goes on along the minus strand of WNWK01020604.1, from coordinate 636 downwards.
AAGAAGAAGAAGAAGAAGAAGAAGAAGAAGAAGAAGAAGAAGAAGAAGAAGAAGAAGAAGAAGAAGAAGAAGAAGAAGAAGAAGAAGAAGAAGAAGAAGAGAAGAAGAAGAAGAGAAGAAGAAGAAGAAGAAGAAGAGAGAAGAAGAAGAAGAAGAAGAAGAAGATCACACACACACGACACACCCCACACACACACACACACACACACACACACACACACACACACATTACACAAATTAAATTTCCACAATTAAAAAAAAACACCAACAAAAACACCGCTCCAAAAACACACACACACAAATATTAATTACTTTGAGTGTTTTAATTGAAGGAGAATCTAAGAGGCAACAAGATTTCTTTGTTCAAAGTTCATCTTCCAAATTGATCTCATGTTTAGAACTTTGAAAGATGTGGGAAGATGCTGCGGTATCGTCTACGATAGTCGTGTCTACGATAGTTACCACGATAGCCGCATCTACGATAGCAGTGCTGACGATAGCCGCATCTACGATAGCCGTGCTGACGATAGTCGCATCTACGATAGCAGTGCTGACGATAGTCGCATCTACGATAGCTGTGCTGACAATAGCAGCATCTACGATAGCTGTGCTGAAGATAGCAGCATCTACGATAGC
>WNWK01020603.1:0-35529 GCA_009830355.1 Cherax destructor | reverse complement strand
TTCCTATTTGCTTCTTGTTTTGGGGATTAAGACATTGATAAAAACCCATTTATTTTAACAATTTAACTCCCCATCAAATTAAAATATTTAAAATACAACTACGGGAATTCATTCCAAAAAAAATTTTACTAAAATCCTCAATACTAATATTCTTAAAAAGATTTATAAAATCCTCAACTATATACTTCCAAAAAAGATTTCCCTAAAACCTAAAACTACTAATATTTTCAAAAGTTTGATAAAATCCTAAAACCCAAATAACATTCCAAAAGATTGATAAAATCACAACTACTGGAATATAATTCCAAAAGATTTTTATAAAATCCCCAACAACTGGAATATACTTTCCCAAAAAAGTGTATAAAATCCAATACTGGAATATCTTTCCCAAAAGATGTTAAAAAAATCCAACTACTGGAATATACATTCCAAAAAGTGTATAAAATCCACAACTACTGGAAAACATTAAAAAAAGATGTATAAAATCACAATTTGGAATATACATTCCAAAAAGATGTATAAAATCACAACTACTGGAAAATACAAAAAAAGTGTTAAAATAAAACTCTAAAATATACATTCCAAAAGATGTTGTATAAATCGGTATAAAAATTTGATGGATTTTCACAGAATCTTTTTGGGGTAAATTTCTAAAATAAAAAAAATTTTTTTAGTGTAATTTTCCCCACTTTCATTTTTAGAAAGCGATTGGGGAGACTTCTTTGGACGAAATTGTTAGGGTTTTAGACACGATAACGTATAATAGCGGGGGTTTTTTTTTATAAATTACTGGATTTTTTGACCGGTATCAGTCAGTGACTTTATGGAAGTAGTTCGGGGTGTTTTCTGAAACAGTGTGTAACAGAGCCTACCGGGGGTAAAAATTTGCCCCCACCTGGTCTTGTTAAATAAAAAAACCCTCTAAAAATTAGAGATCACTGAAGGCTTACGAAAAGGATCACAAATATTACCTGGGAGTACCAGGAAAATTTGGTAAAGCCCCAAAGATTTTTGTTGTGACGATAATAATGGACTTAGGGAACACCTTTTGCCTCAAGGGGTTTTCCCAATTTTAAATATATATTATAAAATTTTATATTTTATAAAAAAATATATATATATTCCCGAAAAAATTTAAAACAAATAAAAACGTACCAACAGGAGAAGAGAGAAGAGGAATTTATAAGCTCATGACTCACGAAATCGTAATGACACGATTGCACCCAAACCATACCACGAGTGGGGTTAGAACCCGCGGTCAGAGAGTCTCAAAACACCAGACCGACGCGTTAGCGACTGGGCCAGCTAGCTTCAATCAGATTCATCCAACTAGGAATATTTCTACACCATAGGAAGGATTTACACTAAAGCAAGATTTTACAGACGAATCTCCCGCTAGCATGGCCGTGACGAACTCTAGCTCTAGTCCTCTCAAAGCCGTCAACATGACTCACGAAATCGTAATGACACGTCTGTAAAACTTTCTAACCCCACCCGTGGTATGGTTTATTAGCGCAGGTGAAGAGGAGAGGATAACTTTACTGAACAATATATCCAGATTTAAAGAGAAAAACAGAAGGGGATTAGAAAGGCTAAATGCAACTATGAAATTAAGGTTGATAATTAATCGAAGACAAATCCAAATGAATTGTTTCAAGTGTAGAAGACAAAGATCAGAGAAAAAATAGGACCGCTGAGAATTGTGGCTTCGTAGTCTACTAATAATGGACAGCAAATGTGTCTTCTGTTTAATGGTTATTTTTTCGGTCTTTACAGAAGACTTTATTAATATCTCGATAATTAATAATTATTCAGGTCCTGAAGAAAATAAGTTAAGAAATATTAGTGTAACGAGACATATGGTTATGAAACAGGTAGGTCAGTACAGGTTGTGAAACAGGTAGGTCAGTACAGGTTGTGAAACAGGTAGGTCAGTACAGGTTATCAAACAGGTAGGTCAGAACAGGTTATCAAACAGGTAGGTCAGTACAGGTTATGAAACAGGTAGGTCAGTGCAGGTTATCAAACATGTAGGTATGTGCAGGTTATCAAACAGGTAGGTCAGTGCAGGTTATCAAACAGGTAGGTCAGTACAGGTTATCAAACAAGTAGGTCAGTACAGGTTATCTAACAAATGTCGATGTATGGAACAATCTTCCAAGTAGATTAATAGAAGCTAAAACCTTAGGTAGCTTCGAGTAGAAATAAAACAAAAATATGAGTTAAAGAGTCTGGGTTTGGTCAGTATCAGAGGTACTAAAGCATTTCTTGGACACCTTTGAGAAATCGCTAGACAAATACGTGGGTGGGAATTGTTGTTTTTGAAAAGTACCTGCTTTGAATGGGCCAGTAGGCCTGCTGCAGGGTTCCTCCGTTCTTATGTTCGTGATAAGCAATCAGAATGGGTTGTGTAAATATTTTTGTTAGTGGGTTTGGATTCGAGAAGAACTTGCCTAATATGGGCTGTAGGTCAGCTGTGGTGTTCCTCCCTCATGTTCTTATGAGCAGAGTTTGGGGCAGCAGCTGGTGCTGTTAATGATGCCACTGCAGCAGCTGGTGCTGGTAATGATGCCACTGCAGCAGCTGGTGCTGGTAATGATGCCACTGCAGCTGCTAGTGCTGTTAATGATGCTACTACCTACCACTGCAGCAGCTGGTGCTAATAATTCCACTATCTACCACTGCAGCAGCTGGTGCTACTAATAATATCATTGCAGCAGCTGGTGCTAATAATACCACTATCAACCACTGCAGTAGCTTGTGCTAATAATACCCCTATCTACCACTGCAGCAGCTGGTGCTACTAATAATATCACTGCAGCAGCTGGTGCTAATAATACCACTATCAAGCACTGCAGCAGCTGGTGCTAATAATACCACTGTCTACCACTGCAACAGCTGGTGCTAATGATAATATCACTGCAGCAGCTGGTGCTAATAATACCACTATCGACCACTGCAGAAGCTGGTGTTAATAATACCACTATCAACCACTGCAGCAGCTGGTACTAATAATACCACTGTCTACCACTGCAGCAGCTGGTGCTACTAATAATATCACTGCAGCAGCTGGTGTTAATAATACCACTATCAACCACTGCAGCAGCTGGTGCTATTAATGCTAATTCTTCATAACTCTTGCTGCTAATTATTCAACATATATCACTACAATAATACAATTTATACTACTGATACTGATACATTTGCTATGATAATTCTCCTTACACTCTTATTACTGCCTTCCACACTGAAACTTCTACTGCAATACTTACTAATGCAGGAATTACGGTCTTCATGGCTTCTTCCTCCTCCTCTTTCCCGGGAATTCTTAGCAGTAACAGTCAGCAAAACAGCAGCTGTTAAAGCCATTACAATGAAGCCCTTCATGTTGATGCTGATCAGTCAGGCTGTGATGCACTGCGGGAGACACGGAGAAACACTGGCTGGTTTAGTAAAGGAAATTAAGGTAGTGGATTAGTGAGGTGTAGGTGTTTGTGTATGTGTGTATGGGGGTATGTTTGTGTGGCTTTTCGTGTCAATATCCTCTCTCTCTCTCTCTCTCTCTCTCTCTCTCTCTCTCTCTCTCTCTCTCTCTCTCTCTCTCTCTCTCTCTCTCTCTCTCTCTCTCTCTCTCTCTCTCTTTTCTCTCTTCTCTTCTCTCTCTCTCTCTCTCTCTCTCTCTCTCTCTCTCTCTCTCTCTCTCTCTCTCTCTCTCTCTCTCTCTCTCTCTCTCTCTCTCTCTCTCTCTCTCTCTCTGGTAGTGTCCATAATATACTGATGCATGAAGTATTCCAGTACCACCTACATCATTCTAGTCCCCCACGTTAGTGGTCTGGGGCCACGTATGTTGATACAGTGTTCTCTTATTGTTCCCAGGTGCCCCTGCTTTTCCCTGGGGTTATTTTACACTTCTTCCCTTATCTCTCACTTCAGTATGTAATGGCAGCGTGAAGATTTGGTATACGGCTCTTAAGTACCTTCTAAGTATATATTATGCATCTCTATCTTCTCCGCTCCAGCGAGTACATATTTAAAACTTTTAGGATTTTCCAGTATTTTAAATACTTTATTGACTCTGTGCGGGCTGTAAATGATCTCTGTATCTGTTCCAGCTCTCTTGTCCTGAGCGAAGCCAATGACAGTGAACAATACTCTCAAGTGAGAGAGCACGAGGGATTTCAATAGAGTCATTAATTCCACTATTTCTCTTGTTTTGAAAGTTCTCATTATCCACACTGTCATCTTCCTGGTTTTCGTGACATTTGCATTATTGTGTTCTCTAAAAGAAAGGTCAGCTGACATTATTACTCCCAGGATCATCATGTGTTCATTTCGTTCTACTTGTTAAATCTTCTTGTGTCTCTTTTAAGTTCCTCATCTCAGCAGATGGAACTTTACATCAGTAAAAGTTATATTATTCTCCACCATCCACTGCAATACTTTGTTTATATTTTATTACAATATATTCTGTGCCTTTTACCGAGGTGATTTTAATTGTTTTGAAACATTCGCAAATGATGATACAAAACTGTGACTAGTGTATTTATCTATGTCTGCTACGAAGATAAGAAACAGTAGATGCGCCAAAACAGTGCCTTGGAGTACTGAGTTTTTATCTCGCTAATGCTGGATTATAATGTATATCTTTCACTCTCATTTTATGTGCACTCACTTCATGATTACATTTGCCAAGTGCTTTTACTAAATCCGTGAAGACCACATCTATCTTGGTTTTCTTCCGATGTCTCCATAATTCTGTAATAATGGTCTAATAGTTGTGACAAGCATGATCTTCCAATTCTAAATCCATGCTGGTTTGGAGTGTGCAGATTTTTTTCTATTCCATATAATTTAAAATCTGGTGCATAATTTTCCTTTCAAAGACTTTTGTGATGTGTGATGTTAGTGCTACTGGTCTGTGATTTTTGGTTAGTGCTCTCCAGCCTCCATTATGCCAAGGTGTGACTGCGCTTTAACATTTTTGGCATTTCACATATATCTAAGGTCCTCTTCCAAGGGAAACTGAGAGCTCGCGCTAGTGGCATCTTCAAATTCTTTACAGGTAAAGAATTCCATTAATTCGGTCCAGGTACAGCAGGAGAGAGCTTGTTTCCTTTTTCTTCTTTTGTCAAATTCTGGAGGATTAGTTATTACGTCATGTTTTTTTTATCTATGTGGCCTTCATGGTCAAAATGAAAAAAAAATGCATTCGCTATCCTGCTTTCATTTAATGGATTGCTGAACAGAGATTCATATTGGCCATTTACAATGTATGTGTGTGTGTGTGTCTGTGTGTGTGTGTGTGTGTGTGTGTGTGTGCGTGTGTGTGTGTGTGTGTGTGTGTGTGAGTAGTCACCTATTTGTGGCTCCAGGGGTCGATTCACAGCTCCCGAACCCTTGCTTAGAAAAAACTAAATCTGTGATACTTGAGGTCTGCTCAAGGCACATTACATTAAGAAAAAAGAAAACGTAAACTAGAAAGAGAGAAATGCTCCCTATACAGGCGAAGGTGAAGAATCACAGAGCTGCTGAAAAGGGCCAGTGTATCTGAAGTACGAAGGGAAGCACTGGTCAGAGAAATAGGAAATATCGAACTTAAGCTTAAGAAATCTTACAGGAGACAAGAATCTCAGGAAGAACTTAAAGGGAAAAACAACATCCAGTATTGGACCCCTGCTTAGACGAGATGGGACTTACACAGATGACAGCAAAGAAATGAGTTGGATACTAAAGTCCCAATACGACTCAGTGTTCAACGAGCCGTTAACCAGTATAAGGGACGACAATCTAAATGAATTGTTCATGACCGAGACTCAAAATATGGTCATTTAAAAAATCTCTGATATTATCCTAACGCACAAGACTTCAAAAAGGCAATAAATCATATGCCCATGCTCTCTGCCCCAGGCCCTTACTCGTGAAATTCTGTGTTCATCAAGAACTGCAAGAAACCCCTGTCACATGCCTTCAGCATTCTGTGGAGAGGGAGCATGGACATAGGAGTCTTCCCACATTCACTATAAACAACAGACATAGCCCCAGTCCACAAATGTGGCACTAAAGCAATTGCAAAGAACTACAGACGGATAGTGCTAACATCCCATATCATAAAAATCTTTGAGAGGATTCTAAGAAGTAAGATCACCAACCACCTAGATATTCATCAAATACACAACCCAGGTCAACACAGGTTTAGAGCAAGTCGCTCCTGCCTGTCCCAGCTGGAAATAAATGGTATAAAATACCGACACAATGGAAAAATAAACACATAAGCAGTATAATGTGATCTTTTATTGACCCACGCAGTGGGCTTTATCGAGTCACAAACAGATCTACCTGGATACAAGATACATGAGTATTTATAGGATTTAGTCAGATGGAGAATGCTGCATGTGACAGTCTTCAAAGTCGGGTGAGAGTCTAAAAACTTGGGTAGATTTAAAAAGAGATTGGACAAGTATATGGGTAGACCTTCTGCAGTGTTCCATTCTTAAGTTCTATGTGGGATAGCGATGAAGAAGTTTCTTGGCAATAGGTTCAGCTAGAAAATGTAGAGAACCTTCACGGCACACATAAGTGCGATAAAACACCTAAATTACTTGGATCGTTTGAAGTTCCTCGACCTGTACTCCCTGGAACTCTGGCAGGAGGGATACATGATTATATACACTTGGAAAATCCTAGAGGGATTAGTACCAATTTTGCACACAAACATCACTCCATATGAAAGCAAAAGACTCGGCAGACGATGCAACATTGAAAAGCAGGGGTGCCACTAGCAAGATAAGAGAAACACAAAATGTGTCAGGGGCCCAAGACTGTTCAGTTGCCTTCCAGCATACATAACGGGTTTATCAAAAGACCCCTTGCTGTCTTCAAAGAAGGCTTTGGACAGGCACCTAAAGTCAGTACCTGACCAGCGGGGCTGTGGTTCATACTTCGGTTTATGTGCAGCCAACAGTAACAGCCTGGTTTATCAGACTGATCCACTATGAGACCTATTCACAGACCGGGCCTCTGTGGATTAGAACCCCGAAACCTTCTCCAGGTATACTCCATGTAATATACCAACTTCAGCAACTAGTATTAACTTCACAACTATTGCATTAACTTCAGCAACTAATGTATTAACTTCAACAACTATTGCATTAACTTCAGGAACAAATAAACTAACTTCAGCAACTATTGCATTAACTTCAGCAACTAATGTACTAACTTCAGCAACTAGTAAACTAACTTCAGCAACTAATGCATTAACTTCAGCAACCAATGTACTAACTTCAGCAAGTAATGTACTAACTTCAGCAACTAATGTACTAACTTCAGCAGCTAATGTTCTAACTTCAGCATGTAATGTACTAACTTAAGCAGCAAATGTACTAACTTCAGCAGCTAATGTAACAGCTTCAGCAGCTAATGTCCTAACTTCATCAGCTAATGTACTAACTTCAGCAGCTAATATGCTAACTTCAGCAGCTAATGTACTAACTTCAGCAACTAATGTACTAACTTCAGCAGCTAATGTACTAACTTCAGCAACTAATGTACTAACTTCAGCAACTAATGTACTAACTTCAGCAGCTAATATATTACCTTCAACAGCTAATGTACTAACTTCAGCAGCTATTGTACTAACTTCAGCAGCTGATATATTACCTTGAGCAGCAAATACATTAACGTCAGCAGCTAATATATTAACTTCAACAACTAATGTACTAACTTCAGCAACTAATGTACTAACTTCAGCAGCTAATATATTAACTTCAGCAGCTAATGTACTAACTTCAGCAGTTAATGTACTAACTTCAGCAGGTAATGTACTAACTTTAGCAGCTAATATATTAACTTCAGCAGCTAATATATTAACTTCAGCAGCTAATGTACTAACTTCAGCAGCTAATGTACTAACTTCAGCAGCAAATGTACTAACTTCAGCAGCTAATGTTTTAACTTCAGCAGTTTATGTACTAACTTCAGCAGCTAATACATTAGCTTCAGCAGAGTATGTTCTAACTTCAGCAGCTAATATATTAACTTCAGCAGCTAATGTACTAACTTCAGCAGTTAATGTACTAACTTCAGCAGCTAATGTACTAACTTCAGCAGCTAATACATTAGCTTCAGCAACTAATGTACTAACTTCAGCAGCTAATATATTAACTTCAGCAACTAATGTACTAACTTCAGCAGCTAATATATTAACTTCAGCAACTAATGTACTAACTTCAGCAGCTAATATATTAACTTCAGCAACTAATGTACTAACTTCAGCAGCTAATACATTAGCTTCAGCAACTAATGTACTAACTTCAGCAGCTAATATATTAACTTCAACAACTAATGTACTAACTTCAGCAGCTAATATATTAACTTCAGCAACTAATGTACAAGTTTTGCGTCGTGTTAACGTAATTGCATCAATTACATGATTTCTGGACCAGAACTAATCACGTCTCATGGTACATAAATGCTACGTCACGAAAGCTCAAGATTTGTCTGTCATCTTAATTGGGTTGTCAGAATTATTCCTTGTGTAAAATGAAAATCGGATGGGCAAATGTTAGTGGGTTGGGGCTTGTTGCGAACCCTGAACAGGGTAAACTGGAGAGCTGGCTTGTTGGGAACCCTGAACAGGGTAAACAGGAGAGCTGGCTTGTTGGGAACCCTGAACAGGGTAAACAGGAGAGGTGGCTTGTTGCGAACCCTGAACAGGGTAAACAGGAGAGGTGGCTTGTTGGGAACCCTGAACAGGGTAAACAGGAGAGCTGGCTTGTTGGGAACCCTGAACAGGGTAAACAGGAGAGCTGGCTTGTTGGGAACCCTGAACAGGGTAAACAGGAGAGCTGGCTTGTTGGGAACCCTGAACAGGGTAAACAGGAGAGGTGGTTGACTCACCACTTGGGTGCTGCTCATCGGTTGTTACTGGCCTGCAGTACCCGGTGTGACGTCATCACACCCAATGTTAGGGCGGAAGTAGCTGACCTTCATATCAACAGTACCAGTGTTCAATGGGAAGTAACTGACCTTCATATTAACGGTTCCAGCGTTCAATGTGAAGTAACTGACCATCATATCAACTGTACCAGTGTTCAATGTGTAGTAACTGACCTTCATATCAACTGTACCAGTGTTCAATGTGTAGTAACTGACCTTCATATCAACTGTTCCAGTGTTCAATGGGAAGTAACTGACCTTCATATCAACTGTTCCAGGGTTCAATGGGAAGTAACTCACCTTCATATCAACTGTACCAGTGTTCAATGTGTAGTAACTGACCCTCATATCAACTGTACCAGTGTTCAATGTGTAGTAACTGACCTTCATATCAACTGTACCAGTGTTCAATGTGTAGTAACTGACCTTAATATCAACAGTACCAGTGTTCAATAGGAAGTAACTGACCTTCATATCAACTGTACCAGTGTTCAATGTGTTGTAACTGACCTTCATATCAACGGTACCAGTGTTCAATGTGTAGTAACTGACCTTCATATTAACTGTACCAGTGTTCAATGGGAAGTAACTGACCTTCATATCAACTGTACCAGTGTTCAATGTGTTGTAACTGACCTTCATATCAACTGTACCAGTGTTCAATGTGTAGTAACTGACCTTCATATCAACTGTACTAGTGTTCAATGTGTAGTAACTGACCTTCATATCAACTGTTCCAGTGTTCAAAATGTAGTAACTGACTTTCATATCAAGTGTACCAGTGTTCAATGGGAAGTAACTGACCTTCATATTAACTGTACCAGTGTTCAATGTGTAGTAACTGACCTTCATATCAAGTGTACCAGTGTTCAATGGGAAGTAACTGACCTTCATATCAACTGTACCAGTGTTCAGTGTGTAGTAAGGGACCTTCATATCAACTGTACCAATGTTCAATGGGAAGTAACTGACCTTTATATCAACTGTACCAGTGTTCAATGTGTAGTAACTGACCTTCATATCAACTGTACCAGTGTTCAATGGGAAGTAACTGACCTTCATATCAACTGTAACAGTGTTCAATGTGTAGTAACTGACCTTCACATAAACTGTTCCAGTGTTCAATGTATAGTAACTGACCTTCATATCAACTGTACCAGTGTTCATTATGTAGTAACTGACCTTCATATCAAGTGTACCAGTGTTCAATGGGAAGTAATTGACCTTCATATTAACTGTACCAGTGTTCAATGTGTAGTAACTGACCTTCATATCAAGTGTACCAGTGTTCAATGGGAAGTAACTGACCTTTATATCAACTGTACCAGTGTTCAATGTGTAGTAAGTGATCTTCATATCAACTGTACCAGTGTTCAATGTGTAGTAACTGACCTTAATATCAACTGTACCAGTGTTCAATGTGTCTTAACTGACCTTCATATCAACTGTTCCATTGTTCAATGGGAGAACAACATCGGAGAAAACCTAACAAAACTTCAAGGAAACTGACAGGTCTGTAGTGACGGGTTTTCCCTCGGTGTCAAAAGCGGGAAGGAAGTGAACATTAAACTTGTCTGATACATCACCTCTACGTCAGGACAACAACAGGATGCCAGCCCCGCTACAGCAGACCCAGGACGCGTCAGGACAGCAACAGGATGCCAGCCCCGCTACAGCAGACCCAGGACTTTTTATCTTGCCAGGATGGAAGTGGGTTAGAAGTGTGAAGTGAGAAGCGGGACTATGAAGTTAGGGGTGAAGTGGATTTGTGAAGCAAGGGGACGGGTGAGGGGTGAAGTGGGTTTGTGAAGTAAGGGGACGGGTGAGGTGTGAAGTGGGTTTGTGAAGCAAGTGGACATGTGATGGGTTAAGTGGGTTTGTGAAGGAAATGGACAGGTGAGGGGTGAAGTGGGTTTGTGAAGCAAGGCGACAGGTGAGGTGTGAAGTGGGTTTGTGAAGCAAGGCGATAGGTGAGGTGTGAAGTGGGTTTGTGAAGGGGACAGGTGAGGGGTGAAGTGGTTTGTGAAGCAAGGCGACAGGTGAGGGGTGTAGTGGGTTTGTGAAGCAAAGGGACAGGTGAGGGGTGTAGTGGGTTTGTGAATCAAGGGGACAGGTGAGGGGTGTAGTGGGTTTGTGAAACAAGGGGACAGGTGAGTGGTGAAGTGGGTTTGTGAAGCAAGGGGACAGGTGAGGGGTGTAGTGGGTTTGTGAAGCAAGGGGACAGGTGAGGGGTGTAGTGGGTTTGTTAAGTAAGGCGAGGAAATCTACTAGGAATCAGTGGTGATTGCTAGAGTGGCCTCTAGGCTATTACTAGGTTACTGTAGTGATCAGTGGTCTAGGACAATGGAAGGAAGTCAGTTTTTGTTGTAAAGTGAAGAGTGAAGATGTCAGGCATTAGAGGGGTACAGGCTGCCGTAATTATATTTATATTCTTCTGAAATTCCCGGAGGAAGGAAATCAGTCATGGGGACAGAAAAAGGCGACTGGAGTCATGGCACCATGGACAGTGAAAGCCCCACAAGTGCCATCCTACCAAAAACGTAAATGTTACTATCCCCGCAAGGTATGGCAACACTGCTTACCCATAATTCAAAATAGTGGCGCACAGCTCTTATTGTGGCGCTCTTATGTGGTGAGAGTCAAACTAATCCAGGACGCAAACTAATGTACAAGTGTAAACCAGGCAGATAAGATGCTCTTGTGTTCATTGTGGTGTCAGCAGCTGCACTAGAGCGATAAACTTTGATGTTTGTGTGGAGTGGGTGCACGTAAGGTGCACGTGAGGTGCACGTAAGGTGCACGTAAGGTGCACGTGAGGTGCACGTGAGGTGCACGTAAGGTGCACGTGAGGTGCACGGTTAATAGTGCTGGTGATATTGACGGTCCAGTATCTAGGAATGCTAATACATACATAACACTACGTGAGACCATAGACTCAGTAGTATTATCTCAGACACCACCAGACACATGTATACACTCTACTAAGGTTCCAAGAAACAACAATAATATTATTGTAAGTTAAATGTTAAGAGTTGGTGCACTATGGATGTGTGTCTGGTTATGTTAATGGTGGAAAAAATGTTCCTTTGTAACAAATGTATGTTAGGAAAATTACCATTTAGTAATGTTGATATTGATGTAACTAACACTTTTCATACAAATGATCTCCTGCCATATATTGATTCCCTGCCACATATTGATCCCCTGTCATATATTGATTCCCTGCCACATATTGATTCCCTGCCACATATTGATCCCCTGCAACATATTGATCCCCTGCCACATATTGATCCCCTGCCACATATTGATCCCCTGCCACATATTGATCCCCTGTCATATATTGATTGTAATAATATTGGTAGAATTACCGACAATATGTTAAGTAAAAGGACACAATTGCAACTAATGTGACATTTTATTGTGGCAACGTTTCGCTCTCCAGGAGCTTTCTACTGGCCTTCTATATTTCAACCTCCAGCAGAAATATTTGTCTAACCTATTGTTATACTACCCAAGTATTTGTTTTATCACCTTTTACTCATGGGCATATTGATTGTTCTACCTTATTGTATTACTTCTACTACTACTACTACTACTAATACTACTTATATCACTACTACTTCTAACACCACTAGTTTTTTCACCTCACCTTGACAGTATATATATACTAACTGTGTCCATATATCGCTTGTAACGGCTTGAGAAAGCTCCTGGAGAGCGAAACGTTGCCACAATAAAATGTCACATTAGTTGCAATTGTGTCCTTTTACTTAACATATATTGATTCCCTGCCACATATTGATTCCATGCCACATATTGATCCACTGCCACATATTGATCACCTGCCACATATTGATTCCCTGCCACATATTGATGTTGATGACTATTTCAAGAAAACAGACCTTCACTTAATTCATGTCAATGCGAGGTCACTGTTATCCAAAATATCAGAAATTAGGATACTAGCTAAGAGATCCAGGGCGGCAGTTTAATCCATCTCTGCATCCTGGTTGGATGACACGGTGACCGACGACGAGGTTAAAATAGAAGGTTACAACATACAGCGCTTAGGAATACAAAATGCGGTGGGGTATGTACCTCTGTAAGACATGATCTGAATCTGAATTATAAACTGGAGATTCTATGGCTTAAAGTGTTGCTACCCAAGACAAAACCAATCTTAGTAGGAAGTAGTTACCCCCCCCCCTCCCCACCCATGATCATTTCTTAGAGGATTTTTCGAGCGTCTTGTCCAGAATTGATAATTCTGTGACAGTGATATTGGGAGAATTCAATATATGTTTCCAACAGCAAAATAATGGGCTATGTAACAGGTATAAGCAAATTATGTGATTAAATAGTTACACTCAACTATTTAATGCACCAACCCGGATCACACAGTTCTCAGCCAACATATTAGACCACATCCTTTGTAACCGCTCTGACAACATTAGTAAGTCTGGCGTCGTTACCACAGGTCTTAGCGAACATTTCATTATTTATTGTACCCGGAAAATCATTAGGAATCGGACAGGCCTACACAGGACAATTAAAATAAGGTCAACTAGAAACTACAGCAATGGAACACTGGTAAATATGCTACAAAATTGTGACTGGTCAGTGATAACAATGTTCACTGCCATCCTTGATAATATTACACATGTGAAAAAGGTTAGGATTAAACGAACAACTGAACCCAGGATGACTACTGAGATATTAGATTATATGAAATTCAGAGACCAGTTGATAATTTTTTTTAAGGCAAACAGACAGGATATTGCAGCGCTAAATGAATTCCAGAGACTTAGGAACAGAGTGCAGAGGCTTTTAAAAGGAGCAAAGGCAAGGTCCTATTGCTTCAAAATAGAAGAGTACAAGAATAACCCCAGAATGATCTGTCAACAACTAAAACAGTTGGGGTATAGCCATAAACCCGTAGATAGATCTAACATAGTACTAAATATCGATAACGAGGTATGCCACGAAACAAGTAAAGTGGCAAATTGTTGTAATTTATACTACACATCTGTTGCATCAACACTAATTAGTAAACTACCAGTGGCACCATATACCTTTAACACAGACTCTGATAAACTTAAAACATATTAAACTAATAAGGGCGTCACTCCGATCAGTTGCCATCTAGTAGGGGAATCTTATGACTTCGTACGAAAAGAACTAAGTAAATTAAACCCAACTAAAACAAATTTGTCTATAGCCACAAATACTGTCCCGGGGGGATTCAAGGAGGCCAGAGTTACTCCTATCTTCAAGAAAAATAGTAGGTCTGATGTCAGCAACTATAGGCCTGTTAGTATACTCAGTGTAATATCCAAAATTCTAGAGAGGGCGGTGTACTGTCAAGTAGTTAAGTATCTTAATGACAACAACATTCTCCATAGTTACCAATCAGGTTTTAGGAGATCTAATTCAACCGACACCTCCCTCATTAATTTGATTTACTACTTGAGAACTCGTAGGTATGGTAACCTTAGACTTGCAAAAGACCTTCGATAAGGCCAACCAAAATATATTATGTAAGAAACTATAAGCTATCGGCATGGGTATTGTAGATTGGTTTAAATCCTACCTGAGCAACAGGAAACAAACTGTCAAGACCAACAACACAGAATCAGAAACCATGCTTATGACATGTGGGGTTCTTCAAGATAGTATCCTGGGTCGTTTACTATTCATGTGTTACGTGATTGACATGCGTGTTAGTGCAGTGAATGACATGCCTATTAGTGCAGTGAATGACATGCCTATCAGTTCAGTGAATGACATACCTATCAGTGCAGATGATAGTTCTCTGTTAGTAATAGCTAAAGACCCACAAGACATCGCTAATGTACTATCACTAGAACTAGTCCTGTAGCAAATGGTTGGTAGACAACAAACTATCACTACACCTCGGGAAAACGGAAGTCATACTCTTTGGCACCAAACATAAATTGAAAAGGGTAAATAATTTTAATATCCAGTGTAATGGAGAACCAATTATTACAGTAAATTCAGTGAAATATCTGGGAATTCCCTTTGACTCAAGCATGTCAGGTGAACTAATAAGTAACAGTGTAGTAAAGAAAGTGACTTCCAGACAAAAGTTTCTCTACAGACAGACACAGTGTCTACCAACTGAGGCTCGCAGGACACTATGTCTAACTCTCACACAATATATTATAAACTACTCTTGATTTTCTTGGTACTCTGCCTTAACAAAAAAACTGAAAATAGCCTACAAATCACCCAGAACAAAATGATGAGATTCATGGTGGACCTGGGTTCAAGATTCATGGTGGACCTGGGTTCAAGATTCATGGTGGACCTGGGTTCAAGATTCATGGTGGACCTGGGTCCAAGATTCATGGTGGACCTGGGTCCAAGATTCATGGTGGACCTGGGTCCAAGAGAGCATGTAGGCCAGAGTGAATGTTGCTGAATGTTGAAGAGAGTAAAACAACTAAAGCTAAATTACGTTTATAAAATTGCTCAACCAATGTCCACAATATCTTGCTGCCAATTTTGTCAAGGTCGGGAACGGAAACAATTATAGAATTAAGGAAAGGGAGAACAACTTTGCAGTAACTAGAGTCAGTGGTCAGGCTTCAAATACATTTTTCTGTACAGCAAATACAGAGTGGAATAGACTGCCTGCACATGTCAGTCTGTCATAGGATGAGCCAGTTCAAGAAGACAGACAAAATGACCCTCATGAATTAGGCTACAGAAAGGGAGGAGAGTGATTTCTTGTATAACTAACATATATATACTATAAACTGATTCTATCTTTAATGTCAATGAAAATAACTAATTTCACCTCTCCCCTAGTTTATCTTCTTTTATTGTAACTGCTTTTACATAGTTAAGATACTTTCCTGTTTTTAACTTTTAAATATAAATAATATTTAATACAAGGAGCCCAATAGAAATAAGTCACTTTGACTTTCTTGGTTATCCTGGGTTCTCTACACATATGTTGCTATGTATGGTAATTTATGTAACTGTATTTGTGTATACCTGAATAAACTTACTTAATCAAGGATTACAACAACATTGTATCCAGTCATTCATAAAGGTCAGGGATTACAACAACATTGTATCCACACATTCACTAAGTTGAAGGATTACAACAACATTGTATCCACACATTCACCAACGTCAGGAATTACAACAATATTGTATCCCAGTTATTCATGAATGTCAGGGATTACAACGACATTGTATCCAGTCATTCACTAAGGTCAGGAACTACAACAACAGTTTATCCCAGTCACTCATGAAGGTCAAGGATTACAACCTTGTATCCACACATTCAATAAGGTCATGGATTAAAACAACATTGTATTCAGTCATTCAGTAAGACCAGGGATTACAATAACATTGTATCCAGACATTCACTCAGATAAGGGATAAACAAAAATAGACTCAGCTATCAAAAAAATAGCTTCAGAAAACTGCAACATCACAGAAAAACACTCACCAACAGTACAGATGTGAGACTTCCCTCGCTGGTACACAACTGTGACAGGAGGATGGAAAGGGTGCTTTTATATACTCAGGTTCCCCCTCCCCTGTCCCTCCACTCCAAAAAAAAAGTTATTTCTTAAGGAATCAGTTACATGAGTCGGATGTCCCTTTATCCTTGGCTGTCGTTGACGCAAAATTTCGGAAACTCAAATATCATCTCACAATTGGTATGCAGCAGCTAGCAAAACTGTCATTACCGCGTCATTTCCCGTCTTCAAAACATTTGACTACCCAGGCGAATTTTACAAGAATTCCGAGAATATGATTACTTCCGGTAATGATGGTTGAGCTGAAGGACATGAAGCAATTCAGGGTCAGCAGCCGGAGTTTAGAAGTATTTATGAGTTTTTCTTTTCTTTTGTGTGTTGTGTGAAAATTTTTACTTAGAGGACTCTTAAGACAATAGTGATCAGATTGTGAGTGACAAGATAGTATTTGAAGTTAAACACACACACACACACACACACATACACACACACACACACACACACACACACACACACACACACACACACACACACACACACACACACACACACACACACTCACTCACTCACACACACACACACACACACACACACACACACTTTATAGTAGGTTCCATCCAGTCTGGAGAGCACAAGATAATCATTGCAGTGATGTATAACCCACCACAGAACTGCAGGAGGCCAGGAGAGGAATATGACGAGAACAACAGAGCAATGGTGGACACTCTGGCGGAGGTGGCAAGAAAAGCGCACATGAGCAGAGCGAAGTTACTGGTCATGGGCGATTTCAACCACAGGGAGAACCAAGAACCACGCGGGGGTCAAGAAACTTGGAGAGCCAAGATGATGGACGTGGTACTAGAAAACCTGATGCACCAACATGTTAGGGACACGACCAGAGAGAGAGGAGAGGACGAACCAGCAAGGCTGGACATTGTATTCACCCTGATCAGCTCAGATATCGAGGACATAACACACGAGAGCCCCCTGGGAGCCAGTGACCATATGGTGTTGAGCTTTGGGTACATTGTAGAGCTACAGGTGGAGAGGGATAACGGTACTGAAAGAGACAAACCAGACTTTAAAAGAGGGGACTACACGGGTATGAGAAATTTCCTGCAAGAGGTTCAGTGGGAAAGGGAAATGGAAGGACAATCAGTAAATGGAATGATGGACTATGTAGCGACAAAGTGCAAGGAGGCAAAGGAACGGTTTATACCCAAAGGAAAAAGATTAAATGGGAAGGCCAGAAAGAGCTCCTGGTTTACCCAAAGGTGCAGGGAGGCAAAGACTCAGAGTGTCAGAGAATGGAAAAGGTACAGAAGCCAGAGAACCCAAGTAAACAAAGAGATTAGTCGAAGAGCTAGAAACGAGTATGCACAGGTACGAAGGGAGGCCCAGAAACATTACGAAAATGACATAGCATCGAAACTCAAGTCTAACCCGAAACTGATGTACAGTCACATCAGAAGGAAGACAACAGTCAAGGACCAGGTGATAAGGCTGAGGAGAGAAGATGGGGAACTCACAAGTAATGATCAAGAGGTATTTGAGGAGCTCAACTCAAAGTTTAAGGAAGTATTCACAGTGGAGACAGGTAGACAGCTGGGTAGACAGGGGGGGTGCGTCACCAACAAGGGATGTATCAAGTGCTGGAGGGCATACACACAACTGAGGAGGAGGTGAAGCAGTTACTCAGTGACCTTGATACTTCAAAGGCGATGGGTCCGGACAATATCTCCCCGTGGGTTCTTCGGGAAGGAGCTGGGGTACTGAGTGTGCCACTTACCATAATATTCAACACATCCCTTGAAACTGGCCAGCTTCCTGAGGTATGGAAGAAGGCCAACGTATTCCCCATTTTTAAAAAAGGAGACAGAAAAGAGGCACTAAACTATAGACCGGTATCACTTACGTGTATAGTGTGCAAAGTCTTGGAGAAAATCATCAGGAAAAGAATGGTGGAGCATCTGGAGCTGAACAGGATAATCAACGCCAGACAGCACGGATTCAGGGAAGGCAAATCCTGTGTAACAAACCTCCTGGAGTTCTATGATAAAGTAACAGAGGTAAGGCAAGAAAGAGAAGGGTGGGTTGATTGCATTTTCCTGGACTGCAGGAAGGCCTTCGATACAGTTCCTCATATGAGATTAGTAAAGAAGTTGGAAGACCAAGCATGTATAACAGGAAGGGCACTGGAATGGATCAGGGAATACCTCACAGGGAGGCAACAACGGGTCATGGTGCGCGATGAGGTATCACAGTGGGCGCCTGTGACGAGCGGTGTACTGCAGAGGTCAGTCCTAGGACCAGTGCTATTCTTGGTATATGTGAATGACATGACGGAAGGGATAGACTCAGAAGTGTCTCTGTTCGCGGATGATGTGAAATTAATGAGGAAAATCACATTGGATGAGGACCAAGCAGGACTTCAAAGAGACCTGGACAAGTATGACATCTGGTCTAGCAACTGGCTTCTCGAATTTAATCCCAACAAATGCAAAGTCATGAAGATCGGAAAAGGGCAAAGAAGACCGCTGACAGAGTACAGGCTAGGTGGACAAAGGCTACAAACCTCATCAAATGAGATAGACATTGGGGTGACTGGGCTACTGGCAAACCTAAGATTAGCGTTCCGTTACCTTAGCAAGGAATCGTTCAAGACACTGTACACCGTGTACGTCAGGCCCATACTTGAGTATGCAGCACCAGTCTAGAACCCACACCTGGTCAAGCACGTCAAGAAACTAGAGAAAGTGCAAAGCAAAGGATTGCGACAAGGTTAGTTCCACAACTCAGGGGTCTGTCCTATGAAGAAAGGTTGAGGGAAATAGGACTAACAACACTGGAGGACAGAAGGGTTACAGGAGACATGATAACGACATACAAAATACTGCGCGGAATCGACAAGGTAGATAGTGACAGGATGTTCCAGAGAGGGAACACAGGAACAAGGGGACACAACTGGAAGCTGAAGACTCAATGAGTCGAAGGAATGTTAGGAAGCATTTCTTCAGCCATAGAGTAGTCAGGAAGTGGAATAGTCTATGTATGGCGGGAACCATACATAGTTTTAAGACAAGGTATGATAAAGCTCATGGAGCAGGAAGAGCAGAGACCCAGTAGCGAATAGCGAAGAGGCGGGGCCAGGAGCTGAGTCTCGACCCCTGCAAATACAATTAGGTGAGTACAAATAGGTGAGTACACTCAGAGCATGTAAAGAAGTTGGAAACAGTGCAAAGGTTTGCATCTGAACTAGTCTCAAAGATGAACAGTGTATTAAAAAGTTTGTGTCGTGGGTCCTTGATCACTTGTGTCGTGTGACCTTGATCACTTGTGTCGTGGGTCCTTGATCACTTGTGTCGTGAGTCCTTGATCACTTGTGTCGTGGGACCTTGCTCACTTGTGTCGTGGGTCCTTGATCACTTGTGTCGTGGGTCCTTGATCACTTGTGTCGTGGGTCCTTGATCACTTGTGTCGTGGGTCATTGATCACTTGTGTCGTGGGTCCTTGATCACTTGTGTCGTGGGTCCTTGATCACTTGTGTCGTGGGACCTAGATCACTTGTGTCGTGGGTCCTTGATCACTTGTGTCGTGGGTCCTTGATCACTTGTGTCGTGGGTCCTTGATCACTTGTGTCGTGGGTCCTTGATCACTTGTGTCGTGGGTCCTTGATCACTTGTGTCGTGGGTCCTTGATCACTTGTGTCGTGGGTCCTTGATCACTTGTGTCGTGGGACCTTGATCACTTGTGTCGTGGGACCTTGATCACTTGTGTCGTGGGTCCTTGATCACTTGTGTCGTGGGTCCTTGATCACTTGTGTCGTGGGTCCTTGATCACTTGTGTCGTGGGTCCTTGATCACTTGTGTCGTGGGTCCTTGATCACTTGTGTCGTGGGTCCTTGATCACTTGTGTCGTGGGTCCTTGATCACTTGTGTCGTGGGTCCTTGATCACTTGTGTCGTGGGTCCTTGATCACTTGTGTCGTGGGTCCTTGATCACTTGTGTCGTGGGTCTTGATCACTTGTGTCGTGGGTCCTTGATCATTGTGTCGTGGGTCATTGATCACTTGTGTCGTGGGTCCTTGATCACTTGTGTCGTGGGTCCTTGATCACTTGTGTCGTGGGTCCTTGATCACTTGTGTCGTGGGTCCTTGATCACTTGTGTCGTGGGTCCTTGATCACTTGTGTCGTGGGTCCTTGATCACTTGTGTCGTGGGTCCTTGATCACTTGTGTCGTGGGTCCTTGATCACTTGTGTCGTGGGTCCTTGATCACTTGTGTCGTGGGTCCTTGATCACTTGTGTCGTGGGTCCTTGATCACTTGTGTCGTGGGACCTTGAGCACTTGTGTCGTGGGACCTTGATCACTTGTGTCGTGGGACCTTGATCACTTGTGTCGTGGGACCTTGATCACTTGTATCGTGGGACCTTGATCACTTGTGTCGTGGGACCTTGATCACTTGTGTCGTGGGACCTTGATCACTTGTTTCGTGGGTCCTTGATCACTTGTGTCCTGGGTCTTTGATCACTTGTGTCGTGGGACCTTGATCACTTGTGTCGTGGGACCTTGATCACTTGTGTCGTGGGACCTTGATCACTTTTGTCGTGGAACCTTGATCACTTGTGTCGTGGGACCTTGATCACTTCTTACACAAAGAGGTTAAAAATAACATTATATAAAGGCTGGTGTCTTAAGATCTTGTTCCGTGAGGAGGAGTTGTATCTCATTCCCAACTACTGTGGACGACACAGGTGGAATATATGTCGTAACTGATGCTGGTCTTTCAGTCTTCATTCAGACGGACACAAACATTTCTGCCAGTTTATCCTACATACTTCTTGGGGGAGTATCCACAGTGATGGTGCAGAAGAATGTTGTGGCACAGTGATGGTGTACAGGAATGCTGTGGCACAGTGATGGTGGAGATGTTGTGACACAGTGATGGTGAAGACTGTTGTGGCACAGTGATAGTGTACAGGAATGCTGTGGCACAGTGATGGTGTACAGGAATGCTGTGACACCGTGATGGTGCAGAGGAATGCTGTGGCACAGTGATGGTGTAAAGGAATGCTGTGGCACAGTGATGGTGTAAAGGAATGCTGTGGCACAGTGATGGTGTACAGGAATGCTGTGGCACAGTGATGGTGCAGAGGAATGCTGTGTCTCAGCGATGGTGCAGAGGAATGCTGTGGCACAGTGATGGTGTAAAGGAATGCTGTGGCTCAGTGATAGTGTAAAGGAATGCTGTGGCACAGTGATGGTGCAGAGGAATGCTGTCTCTCAGCGATGTTGCTGAGGAATGCTGTGGCACAGTGATTGTGTAAAGGAATGCTGTGGCACAGTGATGGTGTACAGGAATGCTGTAGCACAGTGATGGTGTACAGGAATGCTGTGGCACAGTGATGGTGTAAAGGAATGCCGTGGCACAGTGATGGTGTACAATAATGTTGTGGCACAGTGATGGTGTGGAGGAATGCTGTGGCACAGTGATGGCGTAAAGGAATGCTGTGACACAGTGATGGTGTAAACCAATGCTGTGGCACAGTGATGGTGTGGATGAATTCTGTGGCACAGTGATGGTGTAAAGAAATGCTGTGGCACAGTGATGGTGAAGATTGCTGTGGCACAGTGATAGTGCAGAGGAATGCTGTGGCACAGTGATGGTGTAAAGGAAAGTTGTAACACAGAGATGGTGAAGATTGCTGTGGCACAGTGATGGTGTAAAGGAAAGTTGTGGCACAGAGATGGTGAAGATTGCTGTGGCACAGTGATGGTGCACAGTAATGCTGTTTCACAGGGATGGTGTAAAGGAATGATGTGGCACAGTGATGGTGAAGATTGCTGTGGCACAGTGATGGTGCAGAGGAATGCTGTGGCACAGTGATGGTGTAAAGGAATTCTGTGGCACAGTGATAGTGCACAGTAATTCTGTGGCACATTGATGGTGCAGAGGAATGCTGTGGCACAGTGATGGTGCACAACAATGCTGGGGAAGTTAGAGGTGTGGAAACATTGACGTTGCTTCTAGCAGGTACCTGGCAGGTGTTGTTGGTAGTGGTGGTGGTAGCGGTAGTGGAGGGTGGTAGTGGTAGTGGTGGTGGTAGGGGTGGTAGTGGTGGTGGTAGTGGTGGTGGTAGTTGTAGTGGAGGGTGGTAGTGGTAGTGGTAGGGGTGGTAGTGGTAATGGTGGTGGTGGTGGTTAGGGTAGTGGTGGTGGTAGTGGTAGTGGAGGGTGGTAGTGGTAGTGGTGGTAGTAGGGTTGGTAGTGGTAGTGGTGGTGGTTAGGGTAGTGGTGGGGGTAGTGGTGGTGACAGTGGTGGTGGTAGTGGTGTAGGTGGAAGAAGGTAGTGGTAGTAGTGGTGCTAGTGACGTATTTGGAGGGAGGCAGTGGTGGTGGCGGTGGTGTTGATGGAGGGTGGTAGTGGTGTTGGGGAGGGTGGTAGTGGTGTTGGTGGATGGTGACAGTGGTGGTAGTAGTGTTGTAGGTGGAGGGCTGTAGTGGTGGTGGGTTATGACAGTGGTGGTGAGTTGTGGCAGTGGTGGTGGGTTGTAACAGTGGTGGTGGGTTGTGACAGTGGTTGTGGGTTGTGACAGTGGTGATGGGATGTGACAGTGGTGGTGGATTGTGGCAGTGGAGGTGGGTTGTAACAGTAGTAGTGGACTGTGACAGTGGTGGTGGGTTGTGGCAGTGAAGGTGGGTTGTGACAGTGGAGGTGGGTTGTGGCAGTGGTGATAGGTTGTGGGAGTGGTGGTGGGTTGTGATAGTGGTGATGGGTTGTAGGAGTGGTGGTGGGTTGTGAGGGTGGAGTGGGTTGTGACAGTGGTGGTGGGTTGTGACAGTGGTGGTGAGTTGTGACAGTGATGGTGGGTTGTAACAGAATTGGTGGGTTGTGACAGTGGTGGTGGGTTGTGACAGTGGTGGTGAGTTGTGACAGTGGTTGTGGGTTGTGACAGTGGTGGTGGGTTGTGACAGTGGTGGAAGGTTGTGACAGTGGTGGTGGGTTGTGACAGTGGTTGTGGGTTGTGACAGTGGTGGTGGGTTGTGACAGTGGTGGAAGGTTGTGACAGTGGTGGTGGGTTGTAACAGTGGTGGTGGGTTGTAACAGAATTGGTAGGTTGTGACAGTGGTGGTGGGTTGTAACATAATTGATTTTTTGTAACATAATTGGTGGGTTGTGGCAGTGGTGATGGGTTATGCCAGTGGTGGTGGGTTGTGACTTTGGTGGTGGGTTGTGGCAGTGGTGGTGAGTTTTGGCAGTGGTGGTGGGTTGTGGCAGTGGTGATGGGTTGTGGCAGTGGTGGTTGGTTGTTACAGTGGTGGTGCGTTGTGACAGTGTAGGTGGGTTGTGACAGGGGTGTTGGGTTGTGACAGTTTAGATGGGTTGTGACAGCGGTGGTGAGTTGTGAGAGTGGTGGGTTGTAACAGAGGAGGTGGGTTGTGACAGGGGTGGTGGGTTGTGACAGTGGTGGTGGGTTGTGACAAGGGTGGTGTGTTGTGTCAGTGGTGAAGGCGGGTTGTGACAGTGGTGGTGGGTTGTGACAGTGGTGGGTTGTGACAGTGGGGGTGGGTTGTGACAGTGGTGGTGGGTTGTGACAGTGGTGGGTTGTGACAGTGGGGGTGGGTTGTGACAGTGGTGGTGGGTTGTGACAGTGGTTGTGGGTTGTGGGTTGTGACAGGGGTGGTGGGTTGTGACAGGGGATGTGGGTTGTGACTGTAGTGGTGGGTTGTGACAGGGGTGGTGGGTTGTGACAGTGGAGGTGGGTTGTGACAGTGGTGGTGGGTTGTGAAAGTGGTGGTGGGTTGTGAAAGTGGTGGTGGGTTGTGACAGTGGAGGTGGGTTGTGACAGTAGTGGTGGGTTGTGACAGGGGTGGTGGGTTGTGGCAGTGGAGGTGGGTTGTGACAGTGGAGGTGGGTTGTGACAGTGGTGGTGGGTTGTGACAGTGGAGGTGGGTTGTGACAGTAGTGGTAGGTTGTGACACGGGTGGTGGGTTGTGGCAGTGGTGGTGGGTTGTGACAGTGGTGGTGGGTTGTGACAGTGGAGGTGGGTTGTGACAGTGGAGGTGGGTTGTGACAGTGGTGGTGGGTTGTGGAAGAAAAGCACTCCGAGGATAGTGCTTGTCCATCATCTCTGTCTCTCTCTTGCTTTCTCTCTCTTTTTTCTCTTTTCCTCTTTTTTATTCTCTCTGTCTGTCTGTCTCTCTTTATCCATGATTCATTCATCAGCATTGACCACTAAACCCGTAAAGCGTCATACAGCGTAAAAATATATACACAAAGAGCGCTAAACGCGTAAAATTACAGTACCTTCTTAATAAAAAGGTTTGATCCAAGGAAATGAAGAACAGCTCCAGTTCCTTGCAACAAGAGCTGCCCACCAGTGTCAAAACAGAGATGTGTTTATCTTATACACAGAGGAATGTGTATTTTCAATTTATATATCCGGAGAGGTGTTTATATAAGCTGTGTCTGTCTATATACACCGAGGAATGTATATATTTATACACGCAGATGTGTATACCTTTTTTATATAAAAAGTGTGAATTTTTCAGTGTATATATACTGAGATGAATGTTTCATTTATATGCGTCTGAATGTATATTCCCATACATCGTTATCTTTGTATTCACCAGAAGGTATATAGCTTTCAGTAATATACACCGAGAGGTTTGTATTTTAGTGTATACACACCGAGACACATGTATTTCAGAGTTGATACACAGAGAGGTGTGTATCTTAGAGTGTGTCATGAAATACATTTTAATTTTAATTTGAGTAATAAAGTATTCCCGACTGTTATTATATAAGTCTATTATTGTAATAATATTAGAATATTATCTGATCTTACTTCATCTATCAGTTACGTCAACACTCACCTCGACTTGGAATTCCTCAAATTTAGATTTTGGATGAAATATTATCCTGAACAATAATGTATATAAAATATTCCAATTCTCTGAAGATGGTGCTTAACGAAGACGAGAGTATACTGTTTACAGTAATGTTTTTTTTTATAATAAAAGTTTGTTAATTTATTTCTCATGAAACTTCTAGAGCATCTGAGGCTCTAGTGTATAAAGTAAATTGAAGTCTTGTTAACAGTGTTAATGTCAGATCCTTGGTAGTTGTGTTTACATTACACTGGTCTTGGTAGTTGTGTTTACATTACACTGGTCTTGGTAGTTGTGTTTACATTACACTGGTCTTGGTAGTTGTTTACATTACACTGGTCTTGGTAGTTGTGTTTACATTACACTGGTCTTGGTAGTTGTTTACATTAAAAACTGGTCTTTTGGAAGGTTTGTGTTTACATTACACTGGTCTTGGTAGTTGTGTTTACATTACACTGGTCTTGGTAGTTGTGTTTACATTACACTGGTCTTGGTAGTTGTGTTTACATTACACTGGTCTTGGTAGTTGTGTTTACATTACACTGGTCTTGGTAGTTGTGTTTACATTACACTGGTCTTGGTAGTTGTGTTTACATTACACTGGTCTTGGTAGTTGTGTTTACATTACACTGGTCTTGGTAGTTGTGTTTTAGCATTACACTGGTCTTGGTAGTTGTGTTTACATTACACTGGGCTTGGTAGTTGTGTTTACATTACACTGGTCTTGGTAGTTGTGTTTACATTACACATGAAAGTCTTGGTAGTTGTGTTTACATTACACTGGTCTTGGTAGTTGTGTTTACATTACACTGGTACTTGGTAGTTGTGTTTACATTACACTGTCAGATCCTTTTGTAGTTGTGTTTACATTACACTGGTCTTGGTAGTTGTGTTTACATTACACTGGTCTTGGTAGTTGTGTTTACATTACACTGGTCTTGGTAGTTGTGTTTACATTACACTGGTCATCTGTCATAACTCTCTATCAAACTTATAACTTCATATACACTGTGTTTTTACGATGGTATTTGTTTATGATAATCTTAGTCCTGTTTTTGTTGCTGCTGATGCTCGCCTTCATCACTATATTGTCTAATAATCTAATCTTCAAACACAAGCGACTCAACTTCAAAATTTCTTTTAATCGCCTTTTCCTGATCTGTTTCCTGATGTTATAATAAACTTTTCCTGTCTTATGACTACTTTACCTGTGTTGACCTAGTTCCTGGAGTTTTCTTCAAATGACCTGTCTTTTGACATAAGAACATAAGAAAGGAGGAACACTGCAGCAGGCCTGTTTGCCCATACTAGGCAGGTCCTTCACATTCCATCCCACTAACATAATATTTGTTCAACCCAATCTTCAATGCTACCCAAGAAAAAAGCTTTGATAATTCTATTTACTCATATGTAATTCCAACTCAAATCCAACCCCTCTCACTCATGAATTTATCCAACCTAAATTTGAAACTACCCTACTAGGCAGACTGTTCCACTCATCAATTACCCTATTTCCAAACCAATATTTTCCTATATCCTTTCTGAATCTAAACTTATCTAATTTGAATCCATTATTGCATGTTCTCTCTTGGAGAGATATCCTCAAGACCTTATTTTTATCCCCTTTGTTAATACAAATTTTCCACTTGTATACCTCGATCATGTCTCCCCTCATT
Source organism: Cherax destructor (assembly GCA_009830355.1). Classification (NCBI taxonomy): domain Eukaryota; kingdom Metazoa; phylum Arthropoda; class Malacostraca; order Decapoda; family Parastacidae; genus Cherax; species Cherax destructor. The sequence goes on along the minus strand of WNWK01020603.1, from coordinate 8,513 downwards.
CTACGTCTTACAAGTGAATGTAATTTTAGGGTCTTCAATCTTTCTTCGTAAGGAAGATTTCTAATGCTATGTATTAATTTAGTCATTCTACGCTGAATGTTTTCTAACGAATTAATATCCATTCTGTAATATGGAGACCAGAACTGAGCTGCGTAATCTAGGTGACGCCTTACTAACGATGTATATAGGTGTAATATAACCTCTGGACTTCTGTTGCTTACACTTCTTGATATAAATCCCAGTAATCAGGTTGCCTTATTACACACGCTTAGGCATTGCTGCCTTGGTTTAAGGTTGCTGCTTAACATAACCAACAAGTTCTTTTCGCAATCTGTATGGCTAAGTTCTACGTTATTTAACTTATAAGTGCTTGGGTTATGGACACTCCCGAGCTTCAGAACCTTGCATTTATCTACATTGAACTGCATCTGCCACTTTTCTGTCCAGGAATTGAGTTTGTCTAAATCCTCCTGAAGTTCCCTGACATCTACGTTTGAATCAATTATTCTACCTATCTTCGTGTCATCGGCGAATTTGCTCATATTACTAGTAATTCCCTCATCAAGGTCATTGATATATATTAAAAACAACAACGGACCTAACACTGATCCATGTGGGACACCTCTTGTTACAGATCCCCACTCGGATTTAACCCCATTTATGCACACTCTCTGCTTCCTATTGGTGAGCCATGACTCTCTCTATGACAGCACTTTTCCCCACATGCCATGAGCTGCTACTTTCTTTAACAGTCTCTGGTGCGGTACTCTATCAAAAGCCTTACTAAAATCTAAATAAACAATATCGAATTCTTTGTCGTGATCAACAGCCTCAAAAGCTTTACTAAAGAAGGTTAATAAATTAGATAGACAGGAACGGCCCCTCGTGAATCCATGCTGAGTATCATTAATCAAATTATGGTTATCTAGATAGCTTCTAATAATATTAGCTATAATTGACTCTAGTAATTTGCCTACAATTGAGGTTAGGCTTATTGGGCGGTAATTTGACGGTAGTGACTTGTCCCCTGATTTAAAAATAGGAATTACATTAGCCATTTTCCACATATCAGACACTACACCTGTTTGAAGAGATAAATTAAAAATGTTAGATATTGGTTCACAGAGTTCCATTTTGCATTCCTTAAGAACCCTTGCAAAAAGCTCATCAGGACCCGGCGATTTATTTTGTTTCAGTCGGTCTAGTTGTTTCATAACCATTTCGCTAGTGACTGTGATATTACATAATTTATCTTCTTCAGGGCCACAATAAAAATTAATTACTGGGATATTATTAGTGTCTTCCTGTGTGAAAACCGAGAGAAAATAATTATTAAAAATAGAGTACATATCATTCTTCTTGTCAGTAAGATGCCCAGAGTTATTTTTAAGGGGACCTATCTTATCCCTAACTTTTTTTTTTCTATAAACCTGGGAAAAACTTTTTTGCTTAGTTTTTGAATCCCTAGCAACTTTAATTTCATAGTCCCGTTTAGCTTTTCTTATACCCTTTTTAACGTCCCTCTTAATGTCAGTATACTGATTTATAAGATGACCCTCACCTCTATTTATGCGCTATCAATTCCTTTCTTCTGCCCTAAAAGATATTTGAGCCTATTATTCATCCATTTTGGGTCATTTCTACTTGATCTAATATCTATATATGGGATAAATGTTCTTTGGGCAGCCTGTATAGTGTTAAGAAAGCTGTCATATTGATTGCTCTCTTCGTTACCCCAGTCCACAGTTGATAAGTGTTCTCTAAGCTCATTATAATATGCTAAGCGAAAGTCTGGGACTGTTACTGAATTGTCCCTACTATCATACATCCATTCAATGCTAAAGGTAATTGACTTGTGGTCACTTGTGCCGAGTTCGTCTGTAATTTCTAAATTATTTACTAGGGATTCCTTGTTTGCCAGAACCAAGTCAAGTAGGTTTTTTCCCCCTGTAGGTTCTGTCACAATCTGCTTCAAAAAAACAATCCTGAACTACTTCTAAAAAGTCGTTTGATTTTAAATTACCTGTCAAGAAATTCCAATCAATCTGACTAAAGTTAAAGTTCCCTAGAATTACTACATTATCATGCCTTGTGGCCTTAAAAATTTCCACCAAAGTAGTTTCCCGTGTTCCCTATCTAAGTTTGGAGGACGGTATATCATGCCTAAAATCAATTTTTCACACCCCTCTGAAAATTCTATCCAGACAGACTCTGCATGTATTATTTCAGACTTTATGCCCGTTTTTATGCAACAATTTAAATGATCACGGACATAGACTGCCACCCCACCCCCCTTCCCGATACTTCTGTCTACTTGGAACAATTTAAAACCCTGAATGTAACATTCAGCAGGCATGTCCCGATTTTTCATATTAAACCACGTCTCAGTTAATGCAAAAACATCAATATTACCTGCACTTAAAAATAATCTCAATTCGTCCATCTTATTTCTCGCACTACGACTATTAGTATAAAAAAAATGTTCAGAAAACCTCCCTTCTCTTTACTCTTTTTGTTTATTTCTGTTTTTTTCCACTATACCTATTGCTGTCCTTGTCACCTAGTGCCACTGACTTTCCAATATCCACGTTATTCTGCCTAATACTAGTTCCCTAAATTCATAACATTACTACCGACTTCACTGTTCCAACCATATCACTAACTTTCTAGTTTAACCTTTACAGCCAGTGTGCTATTTTTGATTCCCTAGGTATTAGGTGCCAAAATAAATAACCCGACAAATGAACACAAATAAATATGTCTTAAATTGCTTATATTATCAGAATATAGGTTGCAAATGTTGCATGTCTCAAATTTGATGCGTCCTAAGGGTTAAGCTAACAGCTCCCTCCACTGCAGTTGCCAGTGCCCCCACCCCAGACCTAGATAAGTGAACCCCATCCCTGGCATACATGTCATTTCTGCCATAAAAGAGGTCCCAGTTGTCAATGAATGTTACTCCATTTTCCTTACAGTATGTGTCCAGCCAGCAATTGACACCAATTGCCCTGGACAACCATTCATTTCCAACTCCTCTCCTTGGCAAAATACCACATATGACAGGGTTCCCACCCTTCTTCCTAATTCTGTCTATTGCTGACCTATAGCTGTTAATCAGCTCCTCACTCCTACGCCTGCCGACATCGTTGCCTCCAGCACTGAGACAGATAATAGGGTTACTCCCATTACCTCTCATGATGTCGTCCATACGGCTAACAATATCCTTCATCCCAGCCCCAGGATAACACACCCTCTGCCTCCTATTCCTATCCTTAAGACAAAATTCCCTATCCATAAACCTAATCTGACTGTCCCCAACTAAAACAATGTTCTTACCTCGACTGGCGGTGTGCTTGACGTTCTCGACGGTCTTTGTAGAGATGGTCTTCGCTGGGATGTCTTCACATTCGTCTGATAACAAGGAAAAGAGTTCCTGGTTTTTACAATAGTCTCCTGGACCTTCTTCAACTTCAGCTTCGTCCCTTCAGATCCGACAAGCATCCATTCGTTGGTCTGATCATCGGCGACATTGTTCCGGGGATAATCCTTGCATATTCCTTTCAAACGTTGAATTTCTCTTATAGCTTCGGTTAATTCCGCCTTAAGTTGGAGATATAGCAGCTCGTAGTCGAGGGAAGATATCATCCAATCTCAGGTAGTTAAGAACGGAGAGCACAGTATGCAAAGATGGTTCAGTCCACAGAGAGTACACTAGACACGTCCTCACTGAGCTAAGTAGTTTTCTCCCAACTTTCTCTCTTAGTTTATACTTTAATGTTGAATTAGAATGAATATTGATTGCATCGTCTAAAATTTCATACAAAAGTGTGAACATGTGAAGGTCATGATAGACAGAGCTTGAGTATCCGGTAAGCAAGAGCGTGTTCAGTATTGGCAAGCCACGTCAACTCGCAATTCAAATACAATAACTAAAATTTAATGACACACATTCACCAGCCGCTTCTCTCTACCTCCTGTTCGACACTGTACATTCGGAAGCAATTTTACGAAATGAGAGTCACCTCTAAGGCTCCTTGATACCATGATATTGTTATTTTGGGGCCTAAAGGTAGAGAACTTTTAACATGTTATCGATGCTTTTTCTTTGACTACTGTACATCTGTTAAAGTCGATGCTGTGATGCTGTGAGCAAGTTTGAACAGCAATGTCTAGAAGCTTGATATTCTTTATGACAAAATTATTCTAGCACTCAGACTAAATCAGTATATTATGTCTGATCGATGCATCAGGTCGGTGTTTGTTGAAAGTGAGCATCAGGATTTTTAACTCGTGTTTTTCACGCTGAGTCACAGGCGAAGGTTGTGGTCACTGACGCAGCTACGGAGGAGACGGAGCGGAGGTTGTAAGTCGGTGGACACTGACTGGAAACGAATGGAATAATTTAAACAAATCTGGAAATATTTGGGATACTTCATAAAGGAACATTGGATCTTGTAAAACCATCATTCGTCTATGTTTGTTGTGAAAATCACGACAATTCGTTCATTATTAATGATGGTGCTTCACTAAATAGGTAAATAACGTGCTTCCGAGATAATGGCTGAAACGCGCGGCTGACCAGGTACTCGGGGATTTTTTTTCCCGAGAAAATCCTTTTTTTTCACTGTTTTCATTAGCTATGAGTGACAAAAAAGGCACAATACCGTGACTGGAACAATACACAAATAACCCGCAAATGAAGAAAGGAGCTTAAGACGACGTTTCGGTCCGACTTGGACCATTTACAAAGTCACACTAACAGAAAGAAGTTGTTGTATGTTCGCCGGTACATCCGGCCCGGGTCTTCTCCAAATGGTGACCCGGCATTGGCCCCCTGGGTAGAGGGTGTCGGTCACCTTTTTCTTCTTTCTTGGGGGCCCCTGGGTGGGGGTTGACTTCTTTTTTTCTCTTGCTGTGGCTCCCCATGGTGGGGAGTGTCTTTTGACGTCGCATCTTCATCAGCAGATCTTGGTACATCAGGCTGTGGTTCTACCTACATAGGAAGAAGAAGGATGGGGGGATAAGAAAGAAGGAAGTGAGAGAAAGAATAGCTGTAGTGGGTAGTCTTGGTCGTCGTCGGGGTTCTCCGGCGTCGTCATCGAGGGGGCGGGTGGGTGGCTAGGACTGGGAGCAGTGTCTCCAAGTCATGGGTGGCCAGGTAAACCAGCCTAGCTGCTTTGTCCTCGCGGGTCAGATCCCCAGGTGCCATCGGGAAGTGCCTGCGGCGGATGGACGTCGTCGCAGGACAGTCAAGCATGTAGTGAACTAGAGGCTTTGGAACCATCCGTTCGCAGTGGCGGCAAAGCTCCTCACTCATGCGTTCGATGAGGCGCTTTGCAGTAGGGTAGCTGAGGCGCAGGCAGTGGACGCTGACTTGGTGGAGTAACAGTGGTAGTAGTAGTGGTAGTAGTAGTAGGAATGGAGTCAGTCATATACTAAGAAAGAGGAGCACTGCAAGGGAGCTAGTGGCTCACATATGGTAGGGGCAAGAACACAGAGGGGAAAAAAGATAATAATGAACAACCTAAACAAGGCAAAAGAAAGAAAACACAGAGGAGAAAGAAGAAAGAGGAAGGGAGAAAGAAAAAAAGAATCATGTTAAGTCACGGGTGTTCTGAAGTTTGGAGCATTTAACAATGTAATGGGAAAGGAAAGCATCAACAGAGACAAAGCCAGGACTCAGATTCAAACAAGGAAAGTTGTTTATAAGGGAAGATTCAACAAGACGACGACTGTGAAAGTTGGACGTAGGGTAAACAGTTTTAGCAGAAGACCAATCAATAGGATGACTGTTATCTCTGACATGACATAAAAGAGCATTGTTGGTGTCGGCAAGCCTAACACTACTTTTGTGCTCCTTAAGTCTTTCAGAAAGAGATCGGCCAGTTTCTCCAAAGTACTGAAGAGGATAGGAGGAACAAGAAATAGAGTAGACACCAGGAGCATCTATAGAGGGGGGAGAAGTATGAACTAGATTAGTGCAAAGAGTGTTAGTCTGGCAGAAAGTAAGTTTGATGTCTAAGGAACGGAGAGAGTTGTTGAGATTAGAAAGACTGGAAATGTAGGGAAGACAGAGGACAGGAGAGTTTCCAGGAGTAGAGAGGTTGGGAGAGAAGAAAGTCCGTTTAGCACGTGAGAAGGCAGAGTCTATGAAATGGGAAGGGTAACCAAGACGGGAAAATGAATTATGAAGAGTGGAAATTTCTACTTCAAGGAACTGAGGATCACAAAAGCGGAGAGCACGGAGAAAGAGAGAGATAAGAACACTTTTCTTGACACAGGAAGCATGATAAGAAAAGTAGTGAATGTACATGCCACTGTGCATATGCTTGCGGTACACGGAAAAGGCAAAACCTGTAACTGAGCGGTGGACATGAACATCAAGGAAAGGAAGAAAAGAATTAGATTCCCATTCAGCTTTAAACTTAATGGAAGGGGCAAGATTATTAAGAGCATCAAGAAATGGTAGGAAGAGACTAGAGTCATGGGGCCAAAGAGCAAAGATGTCATCTACATAGCGGAGCCAGAGTGAAGGACGTACAGCAATAGTGGGAAGAAGAACAGTCTCGAAGTATTCCATGTAAAGATTAGCAAGAACAGGAGATAAGGAGAGCCCATAGCGACACCAAGGTTTGAGAATAAGTATTTACCTTGGAAGGAAAAGGAATTAGAGTCCACACAAAGGCGGATAAGATCAAGAAAGATATCGAGTAATATAGGGAGATGAAGTAACCCTTCATTGGCCTTCTCTCTGAGAAAATTAAGGACATCTTTAAGAAGGACATTAGTGAAGAGGGACTCAACATCAAGACTAAGCATCTTACAGGTCGGGAGAGAGCGAACCCGTTCGATGAAGTCTTGAGAGTGACGAAGGTGGGCAGGAGAAAAAGTACCAAGAAAGAGAGTAAGGGTTTTGGCTAGGTAAGAAGCAAGAGAATAAGAGACAGAACCTCGAGAGGATATGATGGGACGTAGAGGAATATCAGGTTTGTGAGTTTTGGGAAGGCCATAGAAATAAGGCAGAGAGGGACAGATGACACAAAAACGTTGAACATGGTTAAAGTCAGAAGGACAGAGGTCGGAGAGAGTCCTTAGTTTCTTGTTTAAAGTTCTCTTGATGCGATCAAGAGGGTTGGAAACGAGAGGAGTGTAAGTACATGAGTCAGAGAGCAAGACATCGGATTTGCGGAGGTAATCCTCTCGATCAAGGATAACTACCGAATTACCTTTGTCAGAAAGGAGTATGACAATGTTAGTGTTGGATTTAAGAGAAGAAAGGGCAAGTTGATAGCGGCGAGGAAGGTGATGGTTCTTAGAAAACAGGCTATCTAGATCAGTAAGGAGAGCGCCACGAAAAGTGGATAAATCAGGAAGATTATTATTACGAGAGCGAGACTGGCGAAAAGAATAAAAAAAGCCAATCATGTTAATACCAGCGCGAGGGGCAGGTGAAGTGGCAAAGGAAAGACCAAAACCAAGCAGTTCAAGCTCATGTTGAGAGAGTGACAGAAGACAGATTAGTAACAGGTTCCAATAATATTTTCAATCGTGAGGACATGTGTAGTGTACTCTCTGTGGAGACTTTTCTACTGTACTTCCGTTCTTAGCTACCTGAGATTGAATGATGGTTTCCCTCGACTACGAGCAGCTATATCTCCAACTTAAGGCGGAATTAACGGAAGCTAGAAGAGAAATTCAACGATTGAAGGGTATATGCAAGGATTATCCCCAGAACAATGTCGCCGATGATCAGACCAACGAATGGATGTTAGTCGGTTCTGAAGGAGATAAGCTGAAGTTGAAGAAGGTCCAGGAGACTGCTGTGAAAACCAGCAACTCTTTTTCATTGTTATCAGACGAATGTGAAGACATCCCAGCGATGACCATCTCTACAAAGACCGTCGAGAACGTCATGCACACCACCAGGAGGCAGAGGGTATGTTATCCAGGGGCTGGGATGCAGGATATTGTTAGCCGTCTGGACGACATCATGAGAGGAAATGGGAGCAATCCTATTATCTGTCTCAGTGCTGGAGGCAACATGTTGGCAGACGTAGGAGTGAGGAGCTGATAGCAGCTATAGGTCAGCAATAGACAGAATTGGAAGAAGGGTGGGAACCCTGTCATTTTGTGTGTTTTGCCAAGGAGGAGTTGGATGTGAATGGTTGTCCAGGGCAATTGGTGTCAATTACCGGGTGGACAAATACTGTAAGGAAAATGCAGTAACATTCATTGACAACTGGGACCTCTTCTATGGCAGAAATGACATGTATGCCAGGGATGGGGTTCACTTATCTAGGTCTGGGGTGGGGAACTGGCAACTGCAGTGGAGGTAGCTGTTAGGGCTTTAAACTAGAAAAGTTAGTGGTATGGGTTATGGGGGAAACAGTGAAGTCCCAATGTAGTAATGTTATAAATTCTAGGGGAACTAGTAATAGACAGAATAAGGTGGATATTGGAAAGTCAGTGGCCCTAGGTGACAGGACAGTAATAGGTATAGTGGAAAAACAGAA
>WNWK01020602.1:0-35530 GCA_009830355.1 Cherax destructor | reverse complement strand
GCACATTTGTCAGAAACTGCAGCCCACCCCCCCTTCCAACACTGTATGCCACTATTTTTCTTAAATCTAAAAAACCCCAGCCCTTTGGGCTGGTTTAAAAATTTTTTTAACATCAGCACTATTCCAGGCATTTTCTTTAAAAATCATCATGCAATGCCCCCCCTTTTTTTTCACAAATTTTGGGAAACAAAAATTACCCCCCACTAACGTTTTTTGAACCACACCAACAAAAAAAATTTTTAAAATCTTCCAGTATTTTTCTTTTTTTTTTTTTTTTTTTTTTTTGAATTTTTCCCCCTTTCACAACAACAGTTTCCCTTTTGATTTTTTTTTTTTTTTCCCCAAAAACATGAAAGTGATGGTTGGGGGGGGGGTTTTGGGGCCACACCCCGGGTGGTCGTTGACACCACTAAAAATATTTTCCATATTTTATTTCTTAATTCTATCATGTTTCCCCTTTTTTTAAAAAGGGGGCGACAAAATTTTTTAGGTCCATGGGGTTTTTAAATTAGTTGCAAAAAACAAGGGAATATTCAAGATCCCCCATGAAAAATGGGGAGATGGTCACTGTAAAAAACCCAACTGCCTCTGAAGGGGGGGTTTTTTTGGTTTGGGGGAAAGGCCACCCGGACTCCCCCTACCACCGCCCCCGGGGGGGAAAATAAAAAACGAAAAATTTTTTTTAAAAAAATTTTTCCCCTGAAAGTCGACTTGGGGGCCCAAAAGGCCACAAACTCGGGGGGTCCACTGTACTTTTTTTCAGTTTTTTCCTTATAAAACCCAGTGCTGGGGGTTAGTTTTCACAAACACTCTGTTTTCAAAAAAATAAGAAAAAAAAAGGGGGAAGGGGGGGGAAATATGGTCAGGGGGGGAAAAATGGCCACCACCACGGGCCAAAAATGACATTTTTTTTCATTCTAGAGATATTTTCATGTTTCTATGTTTTTTTATATTGTTTATTATGTCATTTAGATAAATTTTGTATAGATAAATGTTTTTAGAGGATTTATTTTTTTTTTTTTTTTTTTCAACAATTTCCAGCCCCCAAAACCGGGGGGGGGTAAACCCAAAAGAAAGAAAACCCCAAAAAGAAAATATTTCATCATCATTCAACACTTTCACCACACAAAATACATAATACTGTTTTGGAGGAGGTCACAGCTGAAAAATTGCCCCTCCCAGCTGTCACTATCCCAGCCCCCCTCCTTTAAAGTGCTTTTACTTCCCTTTTGGGACTCAAGTCCAAAAAAAAAAATTAATTTTTCCCCCAACCCCCAAAAAAATTTTTTCCCCTCCAACCTTTCTAGGCCCCCCCCCCACCCCCCCTTTCCCCTTCCCCCTCAGATTTAAACGTCCAAAGTCATTTTTTTTTTGGTTTCCATTTTTCAAAAATGCCCCAAACCCCACCTCAACAACCCCCCCCACCCCTTTGATAAAACTTTTAGTAACCCACACCTTCCCCCAAATTTCCATTCCAATTTTCGCAAATATTTAACCACACATTCCCCTTTTGACAGAATCCCCATTTGCCCCCAGCCTCCCCCGGCGTTTTTAACCCCCTGTTTCACCCCAATAAGAGTGTTTAATCCCCCTTGACATTCCCTTTTTTTTCCCCCCAGGGGTAACATTTTTGTCCCACAGTTTTCCTCAACGCACCACTCACCTTTTTCCTTTCATCAATTTAGGGGAACTATCCTTCAAAAAACCCCCCCCCTTTACACGTCAACCCCAAATATCTGAAAAAATTTCTTCTTCCATAATCCCCCCCCAATTTTGATATCCAATTTTTTTTTATTTTTAAACAAAAACCCTCATCACCTTACTTTATCTTTTTCATTTTTTAAATTCCTTTTAAAACACTTCCCCCCTTTCCCAATTTAAACCTTTTTAACTTTTCTTTTTGAATTCCATAAATTTTATCAGAAAAAAAAAAAGGGGGAAACCCCCTTTTTATTTAATTCTCCAAAATTTAATCCCACCCTCCCCAACACCCAGCATTTACTTTTTACAACCCCATCATAAAATATTCAACCATGGGACATTAACATCCCCGCCCCCGACCTACTTTTCTGGGGGAAAAAAAACTCCCCCTCCTACACACCAACCTGGCCCCACTTCCCCATAAAAACCCTTTTAAGGCCCCTTTTTTAAAAACTCCATTTTTCCCTACACTTGCAAAAATTTTCCACATTGCTCCCCTCCACTCTATCATATGCCTTTTTTAAACCATAAATGCAAAAAAAATTTTTAAATTTTTTAAAACTGTTCACATATATTTCTTCACAAAAAACTTGATCTAACACCCCCCACCCATTTAAAAAACCTCCTTCCATCGGGGAAACCTACTCTCTGTCTTACCTCTAATTTTCAAAAAACCCTCCAACACTTTACCTGGATACTCGGAAACTTATTCCCCATAATTTTTACACTTTTTTTACCCCCCCTTCCCCTTTTTAAAAAAACTATACATTTCTCCCAACCCCTGGGGACCTTCTCCCCCTTTTTATAATTTTTAAACAAAAATACCAACCCACTCCACCTATACCCCCCCCGCTTTTAAATTTCTGTCATTTTCCCCCAATTCCAGCTGTTTTTTCCCCTTTTTATTCTACGTAATGCCCCACGCACCCCCCCCACACCCATCCTGTTTTTTTTCACCCAAACGATGTTGTACCTCCCCCCACCAGTACATAAAAATTTCCGCCCCCCTTTTTTTCATCGACTTTTTTAAAAAAATCAAAATATTTCCCATCTCCCAAAAACCCCCAGCTCCCCCACTAACTCCCATTTTTTTTTTTAATGAAAAATCCATTTTTTCCCCCGGGGTTTCATTGTTTATCCATCCAAAATTTTTCTTGTTTTAAAAAACCCCCTTAAAGGTCCCATTTTTTACCCGTTTTTTTTGCATCCCTCCCTCTTCACCCTTTTACTCTTAAAACTCTGCCTTCTATTAACACTTCTGTTTTGTAAAACCCCCATGTTTCCTTTTTTTTTTTACCACCCTTTACTTTCTTTTTTCCCCCCCTCCCCCTTCCCCCTGCACCCAATTTTTACCCACAAACTCCCCCCCGGGGCAGGAATTCCCCTGTAACGGATTAATGGCATTTCAATTAATTTAAATGAGGAAAGTTGATTTGATATACGAGCAAATTGGGGTTAAAACTAATTTTCCGGGGGAAGGGGTTAAACTCGTAATTTTGAGGTTCCACTACATTTTTTTTAAAAAAGAGAAATATAGTGTTTTTAAATTTATAAATGTATAATTTTTTTTAAAACCCCTTAGATTCAGACACAGGTATATGGGGTTTTGGGGGCAGAAGTGTTTCCCCAAAATATTTTCCCCGCAAAAAATTTTTGGGCCCCAAAATACAGGCACATGAAAAAATAAAAAATAAGTCCCTTGTCTTTTTCTAAAGCATTGAAAAAGAGAAGGAAAGGATATTCTTCATAAGGCAATTTTTACACATTTGCCAATAAAAAATTATTTTTAAAAGATCTGTTATTTTTTTAAAAGGTCATTTATTTTTCCCAGATTTATAAAGTGTTTTTTAAAAAAATCTTGAAAGCTGTCCTTATGTATTTTCTTTTTCATGTAAAGCAGGAGAGGCATTTTTTGGGGAGTTTGAATGTTAAAAAGGGAAAAGGGACCCCTTTAAGAATGGGGGGGGAAAATATAATGATGGAGGAGGAGGAGCCTAAATGGATAAAGACAGAGATTTTTTTAAAGGGGGGAGGGATTTTGGGATTAAGGGGTTTTCCAAAATATGCAAAAAAAGGGAAAGGTTTACCAAAATTGGCAGAGAATATACCCCCTTTGGGGGAAAAGGGGGCAAAGAGGAATAAAAAGAATTATGGGGGAAAAAAAGGGTCGGGGAAAAGTAAAGTATATTAATTTTTTTTTAAAAGTTTGATAAAAAAAAAACCGTAAAATAAAGAGGGATAAACTGAAAAAAGTGGGGAACAAAGGTTTTAAATGTATGTTTAAATTTTCCACTTGGTCAGCCCCCCCAAAAATTTAATATTGCTCAGTATCCATATTTTATGCCTTTCTTAGCCCCCAATAAAATTTTTTCCCCAGGTCCACCCAACCCCCCCCCCCCACCCCACCAAAAAAAAAATCTTTTAAAAAGATGGAAAATTTTTTTGAAGGTAAAAAATTTTAAAAAATTTTGGGATGAAAATTTAAAGAATTATGCTGGTGGGTTGGGGGTTTTGCGAATTTTTTTTGGTGATGCCCCACTTTGAGTCCTTTTTTTTCCCCCAATTCCATTTTTTTTCCCCCAAATTTTAAACCCTATTTATAGTCCCCCTTTTCCATTCTGTTGTTTAAACAAAAAAAAACCCCTTTTTCCAACTATTTAAACTATCCAGAAAGTGACAAATTTTGGGGTAATTTGGCTAATTTCAAAAAAAAATTTTAAAAAAACCCCCAAATTTTTAAAAAATAGTCCCAAAAAAACAGTGTAGTTTTTCCCCTGGCACAAAAACATTTTTGTTAACCCTTGAGGGTCGGGGTGGTGGCCACAAGGGGTTTGGGGGAAACATCAAAACCCGAAAAACCCAAAAACATTTATGAACACATTTTCAATTTTGGTACCACTGGTATTTCATCCTGCCAGAATGTCTTAAACTATCCCCCGGGAAGAGAAACAATTCTGAACGTTCTTCCCCGGGGTGGTGGTCCTGGGTGGCTGGGGGGGGGGTGGCTGATTGACTTTTGGTTTTGCTATTCCCGGGGGTTTTTCCCCAGGAAAAAAAATACAATTATAAAGGAAAAATTTTTTACAAAGCCAAAATCCAGAATTTTAATAGTGGTAAATTTGGGTTTTGCCAATTTTTTCCCCGAATGTTTTTCAGGAGCGACCAACAATTTGTTTTTTTTTTATCCCCCAAAAATTTAAATTTTTAAAAACCAAAAAATACACTTATAATTGTTTGATTAAACAAAAAAACCCCGGTACCACTGTACTGTGCTTGTAGATATAAATCAAAAAGCATGACTGGCAAATAATACGATTTACACTTGCTCGGGGTCAGAGGGCATGATCCCTGAAAAGTTATTGGGCAGTTTTTGCCCCCAAAAAATACTATTGGGTTGGGGAAAAATTTTTAAAAATTTTTTTGTTCAAACAATAAAAGAAGTGATACTATCAAAAAGCAAGAATTTTGGGCGAAAGGGGAAAAAAGAAAAATTCCTAAATAGGGGAAATGTGCAAATCACCAATTAATATTTTTGGAAAATTTGCGATAGTGTGATTTCCCACCCCTACTTTTTGTTTTTTACCCCTTTTGAAAAGATTTCACCATTTAAAGAAAAATAAAAAAAAAAAAAAAAAAAATTGGGGGTTTTACAAGGGGGAGAACTATTTTAAAAAAAAAAGGGGCCAAACCAATGCTCCATTTGACCCCAAATTTTTTGTATTTCTTTTTTTTTAATGAATGAGCACAAAAAAAAAAATGCCCATTCAACATCAAACCCCCCCAAGGGGGAAAATAAGGGGAGGGAGGAGAAAAGGGAAAGGGGGGAATTTTTGGGCTTGGGGGCAAGTCCCCCAAATTGGGGTTTTTTTCCCCTTTTTTTTTCTTAAAATTGGACCCTGAGTCACTGGGCCCTGTCGAAAAAAGTGTAGAGAGGGGGGTTTTTGGCCCTTTTTTAAGATTTGTTTTGGGGGAAAAAAACCTTTTAATTTTTTTTTTTTTTTTTTTTCTTTCATTTTTTTTTTTTTTAAAAAAAAATGCCCCTTGTGTTTTAAAAATATTAAAAAGATAGTCCAAACAAAATAAAAAAAAAATTTTCGAAAATCCACAGACGCGGGGGAGATCCCATCCTATATTACCCAAAAAGGGTTTTTTGGGCTTTTTGGGACGAAAATGATACTTTTTTTGAGAAAAGGCTTTAAAAATCTTAAACTTTTTTCCCCAAAAAAAAAAGCTTGTAACTGTTTAAATTGAAAAAAAAATTTTTAAAAACCAAAAAAACCCAAAAATTTGGAAAAAAAAGGGGCGTTTTAAAAAGAACAAAAAATATTTTTTCCATTCAATAATTTTTTTAAACAAAAAAAAAAGACTCCCCAAAAAAAAAACCAAAATTTTCTTCCCCAAAATTTTTTCTTTTAAAAACGCCACCCCTTTTGGGTTTTTTTTTTTTTAAAAATCAATTTTTTTAAAATTTTTTTAATAGTTTTTAGTAATTTTTTTTACACACCTTTTTTATTTACAGACCAAAAAAACGTTATGGGATGAAGGGGGAACTTTTTATACCTATTGCAAGAGACCGGGCTATATTAGAGCCTTTTTTATTTTGTGAGCATTTAAAATGTTTTTATGTTATTTATAGGTTTATTATTTCATATTAGATCAATTGTGATGGGTAAATGTCAGAAAATTTATTTTAAAATTAAAATGAAAAATATATGGTTTTGGGGGGAATTTGTTGAGAAAAAATATTCCCAGATCGCCCTGATTGGCGGAAAAACCCAAAAGCTCCGATTTTTGATAAATAGTAATTTAATGAATAATACTTTTAAAAGAAAAAAAAAAAAAAATTCCCCAAAAAAAAAATTTTGAGAGCAGGGTAAGTCGCCATCTAAATAAGAAAAAATTTTTTAAAAATTTCCTTTTGTAGAAAGTTTATTACATTGTTTTTAAAAAATTTTAAGAGATTTAAAATTTTTTATAAGTTTAAAAATTTCATTTTTTAGATTTTTTTTTTGGGCCCAGAAGGTTTACTCCCCTTAAAAAGGGACAAGGAATTGTCTTTTAACATGTTGCAGAAAAGCTTGAACAGTTTGTTAGGTGTTTTTAAAAAAATTTGCAATCCCATTTGGGCACACATGTTTAATCACGAGGAAAATTTTCCCCCCTTTTCTTCCTCTAAAAAAAAATTTTAAAAAAACCAAAATTTTTTGGGGAAAAAGGGAAAAATGTTTTTTCCGTTGTGGGTCACTTGCAGCTGCACCCAAAAGCCCTTTTGAGGGGCCAGTTTTTCTACCGCCACAGGAGGGGTAATAAAATGGTAGGAATAATTCCCCCCGGGGAAAGCGATAGAAATACATTTTAATAATATAAAACAGTCCCTAATTTTGGGCCCAAAACCCACATGTCACCGGGAAAAAGATAAACTGCCCAGAAATACAGTGGACCCCGAGCTTTGGGGGGGTTTTTTGGGGATGTTTTTTTTTAAAAAAAAATATTTTTTGTTCACAAACCGCCGAGTTCGGGGGTTCCCCCCCCCGGGGCCCCGCTTTACGGCGGGGGCCCGGCACCCATTCAGCCCGTGATTTTTCCCAGCAAGAAAACCCCCACCCACATACCATATATTTTTATTATTCCAGTGTTTTTAGTGCTTGAACCGAAAAACCCAGCCCCCCATGGGCCCAATAAAGTTTTAGTCCCGGGCCCTCAACAACAAAATCACCTTAGAATAAACCCAAAAAAGGCCAGCGATGAAACAATTCCCCCTTAGACAAAAAATTCCCCCTATTTTCAGAACAAAAAAAACTACCACCAAAAATATTCACACCTATTCATGTGCCATCTAAAAAAAAAAACTCTTTTAAACAACCCTCCCCCAAAATTTTCTCAACAACTTAATATCCCACCCATGAAAAGAACAGATCACTATTTACTCCCCACCATTTCAACCAATGTAAAATTCTATACAAAAAGGGGCCCCCCAATCTAATTATTACCGAAATTTGTTAACTTTCCAAAATCAATTCAAGACTTTTCTAAAATACCTAAAAAAATTTTTAAAAACTCATACTGTAAAAACCAAACCCAATGATTTTATAAAATAATCTCAATTTTATATGTCATCCTTAACACTTTTTTGCAATACCAACAATATTGTTCTTTTTAAAAAATTAAGATCAATTTTTTTTAAATTGAAAAAAAAAATATATAACTAGAAGAAACTCAATAAAATTTTTAGGGATTTTTTTAAAAATAGTATAGCATCAACATATTTAAACGAATTAAAAAAAACTAACAAACCAACCAATTTCTCTTGTATTGTTTTTTTATTGTTTTATAATCAGATTAAAATTTTTTAAAAAATAAGAACTAGAATAAACTCAACAATTTTTAGCATTAATTTTTTTGGAAAAGCTTTAGAAAAACCCCCAATATGGCATGCCAGTGGCTCCCTTAAACAGTTTTATAATTGAAACCCAAAAACAATGCCAAATTTAAAAGTTTTAAATTAAAATTTTTTTTAAATAAATTTTTATTTTTAAAATTTTTTTTATTATTAGAAATATGTAGAACTGAAAAGGAGATCATTGAAAAAAAGGAAAGTGGAGTTCATGCGCTGAGCTGGAGGAGTATGGAAAAACCCATTCAACCATCATTTTCCCGGCCCAAAGGGGGAAAGGGGAAACAGGCCCTTTGTTAAAGGGGAAAAAAATTGGTCTCAAAAATATCCGTGCTGAAGAAGGGAAACTTTTTTGGGGGGTGGATAAAAAAGAAAACAATTAGGGAAAATAGTTTAGGGGGCAAATATCTGGAAAAAAGGGGGCAGTTAAAGATGACCCCCTCAAGAAAAAACCTCAACGAGGGAAGGAACAAAAGAGAAATGGTTTGAAGAAAGAAGGGGGTTTTTTTTTAAATAGTGTGATAAATGGTGAGGGGTTCTGACAAGTGAAATTTAAAAAAAATATGAGGAATTAAGGGGGGTTTTTTGGCTGAAGAAAATTTTTAAACCCCCCCAAAAGGGGGAATTTTGGGGGGGAAAAAGGCCCGTTTTTGGGGAAAAAAAAAGCCAAACAGGGTTTTATTACACAGGAGGAAAAAAGGGGGTGCCAGTGGAAATCTAAAATAAAAAAAGGGGGGGGCCCTTTTTGATTGGTTCCATGGGAAATGTTTAGCCCCCAGTGGAAGAAATATCTCAAGGAAAAATTTTCCCCTTTGCCTCCTGATAAAGGAAATGCTCCTTGTCATCCTCCAGACTTAAAAAAAAATTGGGGCTTTTTAAAAAATTTTTAAGGGGGTTTTTCCCCCCAATACCACTCCTCCCCCAGCCCCTGGACCAGCAGGTCATTTCAAACTTTAAAAACTACACCAAAGCAATGTTTCAAAAGTGCATTGTAAACCTTCTATAGGTAAGGCTTTTGGGAGGGAGGATACTTCAGGACTTTGAACTCTGCCTGAGAAACAGCCACACTGTGTCCCAGAGGTAGATTTTGAAGGTTTTGAGATGAGCTCAGGACCCCGAGCCTGAGCCTGTTGTGGAAGACATTAAATTGGGGAAGTCCATGGGGCTGGGATGTTAATAATTTGAGGATGTGGATGAGTTTGGGGAGGAGGACAATGCAAGAGATACCCACTGAAGATCTGCAAGAGCTTCAACAACAACAGACCACAGTTCAGGAAAATGGTCTTAGAGGAGGAGTAAAGAGAGGAGAAACAGATGCAAAGAAGGCAAGCCTTCAAGGATTGGGGAGATCTGAAAAAGCAAAATGACTGATGTGCAAGACTTTATGGATGAATATCACCCTAACAAAGCTGTTGAAGTGCCGTGCCAAGTAACATGTACAATGACAATGGTGTCCATTTTGTGGACAAACAAAGAAAATGCCAGACACAGCCCCTGACAGACTTTTGGTTAGAAAGGGTCCAGTGACTCTCAACCTGGTCCTAGTGGCATTAAAATAAAAGGCCAGTATCCCCAGAAAAGAATTTGGTACCTGGTAGTGTTAATGGGAAAGCGATTTCCTTCCAAACACTAGCAACCTCCATCCTCTCCTCCCGTCTCTCCACACATCAACAACTCTTCAATAAAGGTAAGCACATGTTATTTTACTATTTAATTTTTATTTCATTGCTTTCTGTGTAATTTAATGTACAGTGGACTTCCCAGTTTCGTAAGGCCCATATTTCATAAAAATCGTGCTCGTAAGCTTTTTTCATTTTGTACTGAACTATTTGTGTTTCGTAACGTATGACTGTCCGCCTGCTCACGCCTGCTGCGCAGGACGCCCGTCAGCAGTTGTTACCATTGAGAGAACATTACCTAGCGCGCTCAAAACATTCACAATACATTTTGGTGTCTTTTTGGTGGTTTAGTGATTGTAATCCATAAAATAAGTCACCATGCAGTCCAAAGAAGTTCTAGTGGCACTTGTGTGGCAGTAGCACATGCAGGGAGTGTAGCATTCATGAGGGGGAGTGCAGCATCTCATGGCAGAGTGTAGCATCCATGCAGGAGTGTAGCATCCATGCAGGGAGTGCACCGCGCAGGGAGTGCAGTGATTCACAGAGTGCAGCAACCATGAGGAGTGCATCCATGCAGGAGTGTAGCATCTGTTTAGGAGTGCAGCATCCTCCGCCAGGAGTGTAGCATCTGCGAGGGAGGTGGCAGGCATGCAGGGAGTGTAGCAGGCATGCAGGGAGTGCAGCAGGCATGCAGGGAGTGTGGTGGCAGGCATGCAGGGAGTGTAGCAGGCATGCAGGAGTGTAGTATCTATGCAGGAGTGTACTTCATTCATGCAGGAGTGTAGACCATGCAGTGAGTGTAGCATTCATGCAGGGAGGAGCATTCATACAGGAAAGCGGCATTCATGCAGGGAGGGGTAGGTCCACAGGAGCGGTAGCACAGGAGTGTAGCAGGCATGGTGGAGTGCAGTTGGGCATGCAGGAAGTGTAGCAGGCATGTGAGTGTAGCATCTATGGCATTGTGAAAAAGAAGGGAAGTGTAACCCAGAGGGACTTCAGAAACTGAAGTCTTTGGAGGGGGATTCCCTCCTAACTTCCATCATTAAATACCCTGCCCCCAAGCCATCATCCCTATCTTCCAGATGCCTGCAACTCTTCAATAAAGGTAAGTAAATGTATATATGTATATATATTGTTTTTAATTATTTAGTATGTGAATATTTTTTTGTGGAACGGATTAATTGTATTTACATTATTTCTTAAGGGAAGTCATGGTTCAATTTCAAACTTCGTGTTAAGTAATAGCTCCTGAACGAATAATTATAATACTCAGGGTTCCAACGGTATATTTTAATGCAGAAACTAATTTATTTTAATATTTTTCTAGTGTCTGGAAATGGATTGACTTTATTTCCATTATTTCCTCATGGGGGAAAATAGACGATCCAGAGTTCGTATACCCGGTGCTCCCGCTCACACCCTCTGGAGAACGATTTCTAATCACGAACTCCGGTGTCCACTGTACATCAGTTCCCAACTGCACAGCACTGAACATCTCAATGTTCCAAGCAGACTTACCTGTATGTGTCAGACCCCTGG
The DNA here is from genome assembly GCA_009830355.1 of Cherax destructor. Classification (NCBI taxonomy): domain Eukaryota; kingdom Metazoa; phylum Arthropoda; class Malacostraca; order Decapoda; family Parastacidae; genus Cherax; species Cherax destructor. The sequence continues at coordinate 24,277 of WNWK01020602.1, read as the reverse complement.
CATCTGACAACCGTTGTCTGATTGAAGAATAAGTGTCTTACTGTGCACGTTAGTCTATGAACAGTTCAATACTCACGGTACTCTTAAGGGAGGGCTTAATGAATTCACACTTTTTTTTTTATTTTTGGACTAATTTCAATGAGATTTTTAGTGATTTATACAGCTTTTAAAACCTATATACACTGTCTTTGTGTTATGATTTTCGCTCCTTTTGCTGATAGAAAATAAATTGTGCCAAATTTTAGAGGTCACAAAACTTTTACAATATTTCTGCTACAAAATTAAAGACGTGATAAATGCTCTAGTTAAATTCAGATGAAAGATAAGGCTATATATAATTGTTAATCTAACTGGCTTTAGCAAAAATGTCAGTAGATTCCACATAAAATATCAATTCACCACCTCAACAAAGAAGGATTTTGTTTTGTTTTTTTTTTGTGGGAAAAAAAATCAATAAAAACAAAGTCAGAAAGATACACTGAAATCCTCCAAGGTGTTTGTAGAGCCATCATTATTCAATAATAAAAAATCATGATAATCCTATTAATACTTTTCGAAAAAAACATTTCACACAATGTCAATAATTTATTTCTGAGTTATTAATATATTTTTTCTGTAAAACTCTATGGATACGGCGCCAAATCTCAGCGTGTTGCATACGTCACACTTGTTGATCCCAGAGGCCCCCGAGGTGGCATGAGTCCCTTCACTAAAATTGAGGTGTCAGAGATGTGTTGTAGTTTTTTTTTTAATGAAAAATCATAAAATTTAATTTTTTGAGAAAAAAAAAAAAACACTAATGCAACATGTATTATTTATAAAGAAAACAAAATTACATTTGGAAAACATACTTAGAAATATGGTAAAGTTGATTCCCCAAAAAATGTGCTTGAATGATGCACTATTTTTTTTGGTAAGAAACTTTTTTTTTTTCCATAATTTTTCAATCTTCCTTCCTAATCACTGAAAAGGTCCCCCCCTTAACCCTTTTAACCCCTTTCGGGGGTTTTTGACGACAGTACGCCTACGCTGAGTTTTTGAGGGTTTAGTACGCCTAAATTCTAGCCCCCCTAAACCCAGCAGACCAGGCGGGTTTCCCCCAGAAGGGGAATGGGTTCAGGGTGGTGTGTGAAAAAAACCGCACACAGTGCATAGAGGGAAAACTCAGACCGTTTTTTTGACTGACACCCATTTGCAGTCTATTTTCGTATTATTATGATTGTTTTCCCGATTTTGTCTTTTTTTAAGAATAGAAGATATATATTATAGAAAGAGATCCCTGATTGGTTTCATGATGTAGTCCCCTTTTTGAAATTGAGAAACAAATAAAATGTTCAATTTTTACTCATGTTCAAGAGTAAAAAATCACGCTAAACGTCCAATACACATAAAATGAGTCTAATATTCTTGCAAAAAAAAATAATATTATTTATACCTTTTTTTACAATGATGCAAAGAATAATAGAAAAATCATTTTTTGTGAGAATAAAAATTAAAAGGGAAAAAGCAAAAGTATGAAAGGGAGATGCCCAGAGAAGCCCTAATGAACAGATAAAATGGTTTTAGTGCCGGGGAATGTCTGTCTTTTTTATTCTGAAACAATTTTGAATTTGACACTTTGAAATTTGTGTGAAATAAAATCCAATTTCTGACGACCTAATTGGGTAGTTGAAAGGTAAATTGGCGTTTTTTTGTACTCAATCGATGAACAAATGAATTAGCAATACAGTGTACCTAACGAGGGTTTCTCAAACCCCCCCTTTTTTTTATGTAAGTTTTATTTTTTAAATGCTTTTTTTAAGTGTTTTTGGGGTCTAAAAGGACTAGTCTATTTACATTATTCTTATGGGGATAAATTCGTGTTTAAAAGGATTGAACAACATTCTGGAACGAAAAAAAATCGTTAACTGACACATTGGAATTGGCGAAATAGGGCTCAAAACAAACGCTGATGCAAACATAGTTGATACCGATAACTTCGAAAAGCATAATTCCGTTAGTTTCACCAAATTTCACTTTTTTGGGGTCGTTATGATCGGAAAAATTCTATCATTTCAATTTAAAAAAAAATAAAAAAAATTTCCCGAAAATTTTCCACCCTGAGATGAATTAAGAATCAGGGTCTCAACCCTGAGTAATTTCCAAAAAGTATATATAACTTTTTCCGCTACTGCCCTAATATTTGAAAAAAAATTATGAAAAGAAGAAACCATTTTTTTTTAAGTGTTATGGAATTAAAAAAAAAAATCTAGGGGGGGCAGTAGTTACCGAGATAGAGGCGGAGAAGTTGGCACTGGATGCTCACCTGACAGTAAAAGGAGTCCTGCCGCTTTCAAAATGGTTCCGACATACCTTTTCTTTTTTATTTATATAATTTTTATGTTCTGATAATTACAATTTATAGTAGGCCCTTTTGATTTCAAGCCAATCTGTGTTCTTGACAGCAAAAATTAGGTACTGAAATTGTATCAAATAATAATAATAATGATATCATTTTTAAAATTTGATAGTGATAATAATAATAATAATAATAATCAAATATAATAAAAATTTTCCCCTTTAAGCATTATGTAAGATATGTTACTGCCTTATCTCATCTTTATCTCCAAATTTGGATTGACTGGTGACATTTGATTTTTGGGAGTAAACTATTCTCTTATCAGTCCAGTATCAGTGATGACATTTGATGAGCTTTTTCACTGCTTCACATTGTACTCAATTGTCTGTCTGTCTATCTGTCTGTCTGTGTGTCTGTCTTTCTGTTTGTCTGTGTGTGTCTTTCTGTCTGTGTGTTGTTTTTCTGTCTGCTTGTTTTGAGAGTAGCCATGAACCAAATGTATTACGTAGATCACAAGCCAGTATAACACTGTCTGTTTTTTTTAGTTACCCCAGTAATTTAAAATTTCGGTATAATTGTATTTACGAGGTGTTCGGGGGAGATAGAGACAGACGGGCAGAACGGATACAGAGACAGCCAATCGGGCCCCCACCCGGCAAGCCAGCTGCTGGCAGTTGGGTGGCCAGTCAGCCACCCGGCCTGCCAGCCGGGCCCGACATCACTTCCACTAAAGGGGAGGACATGACATCACTCAGTGAACCTTAGTGTTTTTTTTAGCGTGTTTGCTCTACCCTGCGAAATTTAACCCGGGGCTCCCACAAAAGGACAAGTGGTCCCGGGATTTTAATAAGTACACCAGTGTTGGGACCCAGGCACTTATCCCAAACATGCCAAATTTGAGGTATGAAATTTTTAACAAAAGGGGCCCCCCCCGGGGCCAACACCCCGAAATCAACAATTATGTAAGTATAATATTGTAAGTGCTTTTGTAAGTGTTTTTTTGGGGGTCTGAAATGAACTAACCTACTTGACATATTTCTTAAGGAGTAAATTGCTTTTAATGGCACTTGAGCAGGCTTCTGGAATGGTTTGTTTGTTATTTGGTCCATCACGCGGGGGCAGTAGCGGTAAGAACGATACAGTAGACCCATTTAGCACGATATTTTACGGGGTTGATACCTGTAAAAAATTAAAAGAACTTGGAAAATAGGGTTACGTTCCTGGGAGCCCCCAAAGCCAAACAAGTTTTAGACCAACAGATTTACAAATATAGGAATAGTAATTGAGTTCATTATTGTGATGTATTATGTTGTTTTACTGCTTAAGACTAAAAATGTAATAGAAATAATAGTATTTACCTTAAATTGTGGGTGCTGTGGATGATTTTGAAGAGAGGAGAGTATGAGGTGGAGAGAGGTTCTGGAACAGTCGATGGCTGGGAACTGGAGTGTTCAACTTTGTTCAAATGGGCCAGTCGTCTCAGCGTCACACTGTCAGTCACTCGTCAGTCAGCCACTCAGCGTCAGCAAAAACCAGTGTCAGTCAAGGTCAGTTATCAGTCACACTCAGTCAGTTGTCAGTTATCGGGTTTATCACTGCATTATTTCACACATTGCCGCAATAAGTCAGGTCAGTGTCATCAGTAACATTCATTATAGCCATGGGTTGTCTTGCTCCATTATCTGTTTTCTTCGTTAACTAAGATCGTTAATCACTCTCTTATTCTTCTACAAACACATTCATATTTGTAGCCAGATTTTTGACCCCCATGAACGATAAAAGTTGGGATGGCCCGTGTGGCTGGTAAGGCGGGTGGTGTCCGCTGAACAAAAAACAACAAGGCTGCTTGTGGAATGGTTTGTTTTTCCTTCCCACAAACTGAAGTAAGTTTATCAGGTGGGCAAAACAGATACAGTTAAAATATATAAATTGGAAACTAGAAAACCCCAAAAGTCAGAGACTTATTTTCCCATTGACTTTTTGGGTGATCCTATTTCTACACATATGTTATGTAGGGATAATGTATGTAAATACCACCTAATTGTGGTTGAAGGCCGAGACTAGCTCCTGGCCCGTGTATCCGAATAAACTTACGGGTTTTCAAAGGGAAAGGGAAAAAAAATTCCCTTTTCCCCCAAAGCATGAGTGCTAACCATGGGCCACTTCACTGAGTGCAGAGTTTTGTGGGGTGCCCGGGCACTTTCCCTTTCGACTGATATGTTTGATTTTCTTCCAGAAACACTCCTCAGCATTAAACACTTGATGGGTCCAGCCACTTAGTGTTTCACTGGGTTTAATGGTTTACCACATATACGGGGAAAAAAAATTTTTCCCCCCCTGCTGCCTAAAAAACAGTAGACCTATTTAGCACCTTTATGTTGCCTTTTATTAATGTTATTGGGAAAATTGGGACATTTTTATCTAAACGATTTTAAAACCCTTTTATTACGCGATTCACTGGAGGGAAAATTTTTAGTGGTGCTGCCTTGGAGGTTAAACCATTGAGTCAGTGGGGTCCTACTGAGGGGGGGCTATGAGCCACATCAAATGTTTAAAAGCTGACAGACAAGTGTTTTTTTTAAAAAAAATGCACATGAACTTATATCAGTCAGAAGAGAAAGGACCAGGTTTCAAGCAGCAAAGGACGTTTACCTTGCTCCTTTTGGGAATGCATCAGGGATTTCAATGAAGCCCATGGAAAAAATCCGCCTAACCTCATGCTTTTAGGGGGAAAGGGAATTTGGTTTTCCTTCTTTTAACTGGATTATAGGATACAGAGATAAAAACAAACCGTAGCAGCATATGTGGAGAACAGGGTAACCAGTGTTATCCTTTTTTTGAACCTATGATAACCAGTTATTCTTGGAACCTAGGATAACCCAAGTCAGGGATCCAGGCTCTACACAAAGCTGCTATGTATGATAATCTTGTAACTGTATCTGTGATACCTGAATAAACTTACTTAAGTTTGTAGGGAAAAAAAACAAAAACCCCTCAAACGGCCAAGGGTATGCGGGAACAGCTGGGGGGAAACCCCCCAGCCTTTCCCCTGCTACCCCTTCCCCAACAACACCCCACCATCCCATTTGACCCAACCCCGTCAAGCCAGCTGTTTGTAAAAAAATAAAGAGAGAGTGAATTGTGTTTTGACTTTAAATTACTATAACTTGTAATCTACATCATGGTACCATACCAGTGTTGCTCAAAGTGGCAAGAAAATGTTTAAGCATTTGTTAAGTCTTAGAATTAACGGCTGAAAACAAAGATATTAGGCAAATCATAACCTGTGGTTGTACGAAGTGTTACTTGTACAATATAAAGATACGTAAACATAAGTTTCAGTGAATTAACTTACTGAATTTGACTGGACTGACTTACTGAATGACTTAACTGACTTGACTGACTTATCCGGTCGACTTGACTGACTCTACTGTCTAGACTTGACTTACTGGGAATGACTTGACTTACTGAAAACGACCTTGGACTTACTGAATGACTTGACTACCGAATGACTCAGACTGACTGGCACTGACTGACTGATCTCTCCCATTTGAATGTCTTGATTAATTTACTGACTTGACTGGACTTGACCGACTGACTTACTGAATGACTTGGACGGACTGACTTACTGAATGTAATTTGTCTGACTGGACTTACTGAATGACTAACTGACTGACTTACTGAATGAATTGACTGACTGACTACTGAATGATCAGACTGACTGATCTACTGAATGTCTTGACTGAATTTATTGAATGTCTTGACTGGACCCACGAATGACTTGACTGATTTCTACCGAATGACTGACTGACTGACTTACTGAATGTCTTGATCACTTACTAAATGTCTTGACTGACCCACTGAAACGACTTTTAACTGACTTACTTAAATGACTTGACTGACTGACTGACTTACCGGAATGAATTGATCAATTAATTACTGAATGACTTGGACTGACTGACTATCAGAATGACTTGATTGACTGATCTACTGTTTTACCTAATTTGACCGACTTACTGAATGACTTGAGACCTTAATTGACTACCAACTGACTTAATCTGGACTGACTTAATGAAATTGACTGACTGACTTACTGAATGACTTGGGACTGACTCAATTTATCAAATGACTTGACTGACTTACTTACTGAACACTTGATCAATTGACTTACTGAATGACTTGACTGAATTTCACTTACTGAATGACTTCTGATCACTTCCATCACTGAATACACTTGATCAAGACTCATTTGAATGACTTGACTGACTTACTGAATGACTTGACTGACTGACTTACTGAATGCTTGACTGGGACTGACTTACCAAGAAATGACTTCTGACTGACTTTACTGAATGACTTGGGACTGACTACTGAATGACTGACTGACTTACTGAATGACTTTATTAAAGTTAGAGACACTCAGTACAACCATCACTTCAGTCCCAACCTATACTATCCACCTCAGCCCAGTAGGGCCACAGCATAACTCCCACTTTCACAATCATCCACAAACATCAGTAAACCCACAAATTTAAGGTAAATACTATTACTATGCAGCACATTTGTAGTCAACAGTAAAAACAACATAATACATACTTCATGATAATGAACTACATAATTACATATTCTCTTTTTATATTTTAAGATCTGTTGACTTAAAAAACTTGTTTGGTTTTTTGGGACTCCCAGGGTCTTAAAACCCCGCTCTTCCCTGCTTTTAATTATCCACAACTAATGATTTTATTAACTAATAAGAACTGAATTCAACAAATAATGATAGTTCACCAATATCTTCTCTCTTTTATTTTCATTGCAAAGATGATAATAATGGTAACTTTAATCATGTGGTAATATCTGGAACAAAAAATAAAACTCGCCAAATGACGCTCACTAAGGCGTCGCTTGGGACTCGTGCTTAAAGGGTTAACGAAACCCTTCAACTTTTAATCTCATAAACAAGGCAGTTGTAATACTTCCTGTGGGTAATGGTGTCACAATGGGATTAATTCTTATGCACATGCAAAACTGCTATAATGTAATGTTCTCTTGCCTGTTGTCCGGCATTGGCTTCCTTTGGCATGATACTTGGAAAAGTGGTTTATATTCATGCTTGGCTCCTTCTCGGATGGCTTTTAAAGGCCCTGGTATCGCTGGACCTGGCACCAGCTTCCTGGAATATTAATAGACTGCAGAACAAACATGTAAATGCTTGATTTCTAAAAAAAACAGACTCACCCACGAGTTTCGTTGAGTCAACCTAATGTGGTAAATGAAACAGAGTTTTCTGAGGCTTTTCCAAGCAATGTGGAAAGGAGAGTTGCTTCCAATTGTCTCATCACCGAGAAGAAAATAAGAAGGTCACCACGATTTCAGCGCCATAGCTGACTTCGTGAGAATGCCGCCTGGTACAAAAAGAGCAGGTAAGGCTAAACTGCTGATCAGAAGTTGGTGTGGCAGCCCCACTTTCTTCAGGCCGGGCCCCCCACAGGCGGAAGCCATGGGGCTGCATGCCCCCTTCCCCTGGGAAATGCTATCTCCCTGAGCACTCGAAGCCAGATCTGGAAGGGCACTCCAAGCTTGAAGGTGCCAGCCTCAGGGATGAAGTTTTTTCCTGTGGGAAATGCAACAATGTAATCATACAAAAAAAAAAACTCAACCTCACACTCTTCCCGCAAAGGTACTTCAAACTTCTTTTGGTCCTTAATGGTGTTTGTTTAGCAACACTCAATAATGTACACAAAAAAAAACAATGGATTATTAAGAAAATAATAAGAAGGGAAACAAAACAAAGTCACCACAGGTAAGTCTGAAAAGCTTGTCACTGGTAACCATGGATGCCCAGGCAGAAGATCGTGTAAGCATGAAAACTGAGATGAACAAAACTGGGACAAATTTTTGATTTAAAACCAAATTGACAAAAAAAAACAGAGCAGAAACCAGGTCTGTCAGTGGCTGTGTATAACTTGGGTGGTAAGGCTTTGATGGAAAAGCCTCACTTTTAAAGAATGTTAGGCAAAGTAGAGGTGCCACAGAATAGAAAATCTGTCTCTTTTACAGGAAGTGTCAAGCAGACAAATGGTGCCAAAAAAAGAGTTTTGTACTGTCGGAGAAATCGGTGTGCTGGGGTCATGTAAGAGACAACCGGGTTGGCTCCAGTGAAAAGAAGCATCTCAACTTAACAACTCTGGAAACCTGCACTCAGAGCAAGCGTGCGGGCAAATTTTGTGCCTGTAAAGCGGCAAATAGTAGAATAACCACAGCCCGGTGAAGCGCCCCATCAAAAAGGTACCGGATGGTCATGCAAAAGCCACAAAAAAACCCAACTCATCAATAAGGGAAACAACAGACAGGGAAATTGGTATGACGCCTCGATTGCCGGATCATTGTCACCTTCACTGGCTCAAGAGACAGACCTACTTCTCACCGCCGCCAACCCTTCACATGTTATGTTTCGACCCTGCTGAGGAACATCATATTCGTTTTAATATTTCAAACTATGCATCAAAACCAGTAGTCTGCATGTTAAATTCACGGCAAACTGACACTCCAAGGGGCCCTTTCCCTTTTTTGTCTGGATAGAACTTGAGGCGGGAGAAACTATTCCAAGGGATGCTACCACCATCCCGCAAGAACAGGATTCCAAGTTTGGATTTCCCCCAGCTCTGAAGGCCGGAGGACTGTGTTTCTCAAACGCCTTGACTCACTTATCACACTCAAGATCCCAAAGGAAATCAAGTCATCAATCCAACACCAAAACCCCTTTTGGGGCAAAGGTAGATTTTGGGCCCATAAAAACCAATTGCTTCCTCCATGTTAAGGTCAGTTTTGTGACGCCACCGGCAGACAAAGCCCTAATGAGGGACTTGCTATCCATCTTCTACATCAACCCAGCATTCTGACAGAAAGATATATACACCCCCCCAGTTTAAAAACTCCCACCATCCCTTCACACCCCCAAAAACCCTGTCCCACCAAGGACAAGAAATTTGTGCACACGGACAAAGAAGGACACGACTTCAAATCCTGCACACCACCACCCCACCAAGTGTTTAAACTGAAAGACTGATCATAAAACCCCCTTGTTGCCAAGTGCCCCAATTTAGACGGGATATCCTCAAGACCAATTTGACCAACAACAACCTACTGCTAAACAACAACATATGCTGCCATCACAAAGGAAAAGGGCAGACACCACCAAGACTCCGGGCCACCCAGGCTACCCCCCAACCCTGCACCACCACTACCTCTGCCCACGGCGACTCCCCCCAAAATTCCCTACTGCATTATGTAGCACTTAAACACAATGTTGCCATCTGGGTAATTTTACACCCCTCAAAAACTGTTCCAACTCAACAAAGCCCAGCTTTTCATTCCCAGCATCTCCAAAACCCTCTCGACATCATAAAGTCCATACAAACATTGTCACCACGAGAATATTCCACCATCAACACCACCACCACCTCCCCGCCACTGAGACTACACCACCACCACCTCCCACTGAGACCGGGCCAATCAAAACCACCAAGCAGCGCATTCACCGCCACCGCTGAAAGCTCCATCCACCACCAAATCAACTACCAGCCCCAACCCAAACCCCACCCCCCCACTAAAAACCCGCTGCTCCATCCAACCCAACTTCTCCAGCCACCACCAAACCACCAAGAGATCCAAGGGAAATATCAGTATATGCACACATAATGTCAAATTCTATACCACAAAAAAATTCGATACAAAATTTTCATACTCAGCCCTTTCAGAATCTCCTAGACGAACTGCTCAAATTTAAAACCCCCTTTTAAGAAAATGCTGCTACTAGGGAAAAAATAGTCCACGCCCCTTTGTCCAACATTACAATAGACCCCCTCAATGTTCCTGCACAACTCAACCCCGAACACAACCCAAATCTCTTCCCCTTGGCTCTGTTTAGTAAATTCCACTAACATGTTTAAGCCCCAGCACTTTGCTATTTAGCTGGGGTTGGTGTGGCTCAATCACCCAAACAGCTGCCTTCTTTGCCTCCCCAAAGCCCGCCTGCCAGCCTCCCAGTCCAACACACCCGCCCATCAGCTGCCAACCGCCCCAGCATCACACACACCCGGAAAACGCCTGCAGACCTGCACATGTCCCCAGAGTGGACGGGGCCCCTCACCTATATACCCACCTCCCTACCCTTCCCCAACCTTTTCCCCTATTTCCCATCCTTACCCATCCCCCTTCCCTTTCCCCCCCATCTTACACGCTCCCGGTCAATCAAGTCCAAGTCCAATAAATATGACAAGCAAGTTTGCCATGAAATCAAAATAGGTTGTCGGTTTAATTCTGATGAGGACACTAGAGCGTTCCATGAAGCCTTAAATAAACAATGCAATGGTCAGAGAAGTGGCAAGGGTATGTTTATTATAGACAAAAGCAAATTTCTTTTAGTGCAAAAAAAATTTATAAATTTTGGCTAGCAGTAATCAAAAAATCAAGACAACAGTGCCTAAGGTTCCCGTAAAGTGAATGGAATTTTGGCTTCATATCAAGAAGTATAAATAACGAGGCTTCAGATTATTCTTCTCTTAACTCTATATATCTTGGGTTGCTTCATTTAGATTATGCTGCTCAGTTCTGGTCACCATATTTGGGAAAGGACATAAAAGGGTTGGGTAGGGATACAGGAGGGAAGGGTGAAAAGTTTGTACCATGTATCAAAATCCTTTAATATGGGGATAGACTGAGGGCCACTGTAATTTTGAAAGGCATAGAATTAGGGGGATATGATTATGGTGTATAAATGGAAACAGGGATAAATAAAGGGGATGTAAATAACATTAAAATATCTATCCAAGAAGGGGGATGGCATGCTAAGAGTAGGGTTTCATTTTATTCAGCATATGTCACACACTCATATGGGGCTCCCCCCACCAGCAAACCAGTTGCTAAAGGTTTAATAATCCCGGGCCCCGGGTTTTTTCAAGTACAGTGGAACCTCGGTTGCTGATTGCATTACTTGTCTAACAAATTAGTTTTCTAAGGAGGAATTCAAGAAAAAAATGTCCTGGCTTTCATACGTTCTCTTGGTTGTCGACCGACAACATGAACGGCTCGGATCACATGCTCACAGAATTCTCACTGGATAATGAGTCGACACAAGCCAATGAAAAACAGGCTCACTCTGTTACTGTGTGGTAATGCAAGTGGGGACTTGAATTACGACACAGTTTATCATTTTGAAAATCCACAAATTTTTAAGAGGAACAATGTTATGAAAAACAAATTAGCTGTGATGTGGAGGGCCAACACGAAAGCTTGGGTAGTAAGACAATTTTTTTTATTGGGTGGGTTCATGAGGTCTTTGCTCCCACTATCAAAAAGTACCTCATTAAAACACAATTACCACTCAAGGCCCTTTTACTTATTAATAATGCTCCTGCTTACCCTCCAAGCTTGGAAAACGAGTTGCTGGAGGAGTTCAGTTTTATAACTGTGAAGTTCTTGCCTCCTAACACCACTCCTCTCATTCAGCCCATGAACCATCAGGTCATTTCTAACTTCAAGAAACACCAAAGCACTTTTTGAAAGGTGCTTTGAAATCGCTTCAGAAACAAATTTAGCCCTCAGGGAGTTCTGGAAGGACCATTTCATTATCCTCACCTGCTTGAGGCTTTGACAAAGCCTGGGGAAATGTGTCTTCCAAGACCATCAGTCATCATGGAAGAAATTATGGCCTGACTTTGTGGCAGCAGGGAATCTAAAGGCTTTGAAGATGAGCTGAGCCAGTAGAGGATATTGTGTCCCTGGAAAGACCTTGGGCCTAGAGGTGACTGAAGGTAATGTGGAGTTGGTGAAGGGCATAGCACTGAACTCGCCACAGAAGAACTTGTAGACCTTCAGAAAAAGCAGCAGCATCTTGCAGTGGAGGAGCTGTCATCAGAGGAAGAGGAGGAAAGAGATGATGTGCCCATTGCAGTTGTCAAGGAAATGTGTGCTAAATTGTGTGAAGTGCAGGAGCTTGGTGAAAAATACCATCCAGACAAAGTAGTGGCCATCCATCTCTCTTAAGATGTACAATGACAGTGTAATGTCCCAATTTATACAAATGTTCAAATGGAGCCTGAAACAAACCTCACTGGACAGGTTTATAGTGAGACAAAGAACCAGTGAGCCAAAACAAGGTGTTAGTGGTGAAAAGAGACAAAGAAGAGAAGTAACACCAGGGCAGTTGCCTGACATATTAATAGGAGGTGACTCTCCTTCCAAGCAGTAACATACCCCATCCTCTCCTCCACCTCTGCTTCCAGTATTCCATTAGCTCTCCATTGACAGGTAAGAGGCAGTTAAATTTTCATTTACTGCACAGTATTTCAGTTAAAGTTTCTTTTAGTATTCATTTTTACAGTTTTATGTAGTAGTTAGTACATTTTTAATAAATTATTATATTCTCATTTGGGGTCTGGAATGGATTAATTCTGTTTACATTATTCTTTATGGGAAAAAATACTTTGGTTGTCGTCCATGTTGGTTGTCGAATCGACATCTGGAATGAATTAAATTTGACAACCGAGGTTCCATTGTACCTTGGTTCAACCAATCACAAGGAAGCCTGCCAAAGTTGTGAAGCGATGTGGTACACTCATGGAACAACTTTGGCAGACTTGCCTTCCCTACTGGTCGTTCATGGTTCACTGTGTCCTGTGTTTGCATCTGCCTCATTGATCACCGTGTCTTATGCTTGCTTTTGCTTCATTGTATATACAGTCTCTCCTCACTTAACGACGGAGATAGGGCGTAAGACCCCGTCGGTAAACGATTTCGTCGCTAATCGAGGACTCACCCCTTACTGACACTTCAAAAGTGTCACCACCCAAAATTAAAACATTCAGTTTATGTTTGCTGGGAAATTCCTTCCAATCTGTGTATTATTAACGGTAATACAACATGAAATAGGTCAATGACTTACTTCCGAGATATTCAGGAAACACCTGCATAGCTGATTACTTCGGATTTTTTTTTTTTTAAATCTCACTTTTTCAGTGTTTACATAGGGTAAGAGTGATCTTCTATAGTTACCCTTCACGCGCGTAACGTTTTCTCGGACACTTTTTTTCATCCTCCGCCCTCCACCCTTCATTACCTATCATGCTTCTACGTTATTTATGTTATACCTAATATTATTCTGGAATAAATATTATTGATAGTAACAGTATAATTATACAATATTTTATATTGCTGTAGCTCTGCCCACTTTGTAATGATGCCAGATGCTGAATTAAATACATATACATATTAGAAAAAATATAAATGAAACTCCAACTTGATAACTTTATTTTAATTTGCATAACTCTTATATATGTATTAAAGAAAACAATAAAAAGGTAAAATACACATACAACGAGTTGAACTTACAGAAAAATAAATTAAATTCACCATCTAACATCGTTACGAAGTGGGAGGAGCTAAATGAGAGAGGGAAGCGAGCAGTAGCATTCAGTGTCTGGTGAGTCGTCATGGGTGTTGGGTGTTAGCCGTGGCGCTAATAAAATGTTGTGTAATTACGCTAATATTAGTAATAAGGGTTATCTATACGTATATTACATTTATTCCAAATTTATATCAGAAACACGATAAATACCCTAGAACTGTAATAAAGACGCTGAAATGAATAATATATGCCATATTATATGAGTGGGGTAGAGGTGGAGGCTACCACTCTGGGATTAGATACATTGTTTACATCAGGGAAAACATGCCTAGATCACTTGTCATGAGAAAAAATGCAAAAATAGCTTTTATTATTATTATTTATAATAATTTACAATAATTATTAATAATATTGATGATAATAATAACAATCACTCTGGGGTGTTTAATTAATGTCAGCTACCAAACCTATACAGCACCCCAGAGTGATTATTAATTATAGTATTTTATTATTATTATTATATTATTATTATTATATTATTATTATTATTATATTATTATTTATTATTATTATTATTATTATCACCATCAACATACCTTGTTCACTGAGTATAATAATTTCTTAAGCTGCCACGAGAGACAAAATGTAAACACACAGACGAACACCAGCTGATCCCTTGACTGTGTACTTTAAGTAAGTTTATTCAGGTATACACAAATGCAGCAGGCAGCGGCATCCAAGCTCTCTACTTTACTCAACACCCAGAGCTTATCAATGCTCCTATGATGACCTAGCTGCAAGCAAAACTGCACTAGCAAATGTAGCATCCAGAATGACCCAAGAATACCAGGAGTGAGACCGACAAACCAAATAAACTGACGATCAAAGGAAGACTGCCCTCAAACCCAAAGCACCACCCCGCTGCCAAACAAACAAACGCCTACCAGCTTACAACTTCTTCTTGCCACATCAACCTCTACGACTACTGTGATAAAATGAGACGTAACATCAGAAGGACCCATTCCAATATCAGCAAAAAAACACCAAGAAATCTACTAATCAACTTGTCTACCCTCCACCTCCCTCACCACCACCCAGGGCGACGCATCAACAACAAACATGGCTGCCTTCCCCACAAGCTCCCCCTTCACCGGGTTCACCCCAGATAATCTCTCAGGTATAACGAATGATCCAGACACTCTAAAGTCATACATCATCAAATTAATCAATGAAAATATGGACCAACGTAAAACACTTCTGCAACAAGATAACAGGATGACACAACTTGAAAACAAAATCCTCAGCCTAGAACAAAAGTTAACAACATCTGGAATGACTGATTTTGGCAAAACCATCCAAACTGTCATTGATAGCCACACTGAACAGATAACATCTATACAGTGGACCCCAGGTGTTCGTCCATTTTTCGTAACAGAATGCTGTTCAAGTGCCATTACCAACCAAATTTATTCCCTTAAGAAATAATGTAAAGTAGACTAGTCCTTTTAGACCCCCAAAACTACACTTATAAAAGCATTTAAAAAAATACACTTACATAAAAGGGCGTGTTTTGAGCAGGACGAACACCGGTGGTCCACTGTAAATACAAAGGTTGAGGAAGCAGTAAAGGAGTGGAAGAACAACATGGATAACCAGTTTAATGACTACCTTGCACTACAAGAGGAAAAAACCGAGCAAGATAAGTTATCAGACGCAGTAATAGTGAACAGTCCATTCTTTCCCAGTGATATGACCCAAGCAAACAGTAAAGACATTACTATACAGATCATAAAAGAACAAATAAAAGTTAATCTACCAGTGACAGAAATAAAGGAAGCACGATTACTAGGGTCCCATGGTAGAAAAAGTGTTATGATCAGATTCACCACACATGGCAGGAAAAAAGATCTAATTCGCTCATCTATTACAGCCAGGAAAGAGGTATATATAAACGAATGTCTGACCAAAAAACGTCAGAACCTCTTGTTTAGAATCAGAAAACTTAAGCGAGAGAATATTGATAAAATCCACCAATGTTTCACCCGTGATGGGAAAATTCTAGTGAAGAAAACAAGTGTAGGCCAGTTATATACTATCACAAATGAGAATGAACAATCAAGATTCCTTAGGGATACAAATATTACAGAGACAGTCTAAACACAATGTCCAAACCAAACCCCTACGTATAGTGTATGTTTTGCTCATCTACCTCATTTAAGTATTTGTCTACTCTTTGATTACTATTTTTGCCATATAGTTTTATTTTTATTTTTAAATACATACAATTTTTACTTGTGCCCAGTTTTCAACCCACATTCCTATATATTTTGATCAGCTTAATTGCTTAGCATTTATATTTACTTTTGATCACCTTAATTGCTAAAAATTGTATTTACCTTTTGTCCTTTTCTCCAACCTCATTTCTATATATTATTGATCACCTTAACTGCCTAAAATTTTGTTTCAAGCCATTTTTTACTATTAATATATTTTACTTTTATACACTTTACCACTTTATTCTCCTATAATAGTTTACTTTCATTTTCTTTATATTGCCTTTAATAAATAAATATTGAATCTAAATATTTGTTCCATAATAACTTAATATTAGTCATAGTAATTTTCCAACAAGTTCAATTAGCCAGTTAAATAGCAAATCAATTCCATTGTAAAAATATATCCTAAATCTCTGTGACTTTGTTCAAAAGTGTGTTAATCCAATAGCTAGTAAAATTAACTCATCAGATATCATACTTTTAAGTTTAGCATTATTCATTGTTCTTCCTCATTTAAATATTTGCCTATTCTTTGATTACTATTTTTGCCATATAGTTTTATTTCTATTTTTAAATAGTTACAGTTTTTACTTGTGCCCATTTTTCAACCCACATTTCTATATATTTTGATCAGCTTATTTGCTTAGAATTTATATTTACTTTTGATCACCTTAATTGCTAAAAATTGTATTTACCTTTTATCCATTTCTCCAACCTCATTTCTATATATTATTGATCACCTTAACTGCCTAAAATTTTGTTACAAGAAATTTTTTACTATTAATATATTTTACTTTTGTACACTTTAGCACTTTATTCTCCTATAATAATTTACTTTCATTTTCTTTATCTTGCCTTTAATTAATTCTAAAATCACAACTAGTGCAATACTGAATCTACATTTTTGTCCCATAATAACTTAATATTAGTCATAGTATTTTTCCAACCAGTTCAATTAGTTAGTTAAATACTGAATCAATTAAATTGTAAAGATATATCCTAAATCTCTATGACTTTTGTTCAAAAGTGTGTTAATCCAATAGCTAGTAAAATCAATTTATCAGATATCATATTTTTAAGTTTAGCATTATTCATTGTTCTTAAGTCTAATTAATTAACTAACTCAGGTGCTATAGTTTTAGATTCTTTTTAGCTGTAAATTGACTACCTTAGCTCATTTATTCATTTTTGTAAACATATCCAACGTACTAACTCACGTGCCAAGAACTCCTTTTGCATTGTCCTATTCTTAAGTCTACTTACATTGTTTTATTTTTAAGTTTAATTATAGAATCACACTAAATTTTATGATTCCAAACATTGATCCTGATATCAACCTCTTATTAAATGATTTACATGAACCTAACAACAACTGTCATTACTACACAGCAGAACAGGATAAAACATTACTCAAAGCCAACAATAACATAACTATCTTTAATTACAATGTCAGATCTCTAAGCAAACATTTTGATGACCTCACTGCATTATTAAACTCTCTACAGGCCAGTATGTCCATCATTGCTCTCACTGAAACCTGGCTAAAGCCTCATACTACAGATATCTATGCCATTCCTGTTTACACAGCCATACACAATTGTAGGCCAGACCAACAAGGAGGTGGCAGAGCTATGTTCTACTCAGACCAGCTTGAATGTATCACCAATACATGCACAAGAGATGAACATGGAGAATATATAATAGCTAAATTTAAATCCAAATACCTACAAAAACCTCTAACAGTTATAAACATCTATAGATTACCACAGTCAAATATTAAACAATTTAGTGAAAAATTAGGAAGTATGATTACTGATGCACACATGAACAAAGACCACTTAATCCTCACAGGAGACTTCAATATAAACCTCCTACAAGATCAGGACCCACAAGTAACTGAATTCACAAACACTATGAGCAACTGCTTGCTGCTCCCGACAGTAACAAAACCTACAAGAATCTCTGAGACCTGTGCCTCTCTATTAGACCATATCTGGACTAACACCATATCCCCATTAAAATCAGGCATAATCACAGACAATACTACAGACCACTACCCTACCTTTCTCATAACCAACCTCGGAAAAATGCCACTAGAGACTACAAAAGTTACCTTCAGACTGCATAATGAGACAGCTATTAATAACTTCATAACAGCTATGACACACACTGACTGGCAAACAGAAATAGACAACTGTACAGATACTGACTTATGTATTAATAATTTTCTTAAAAAGACCCAATACCTCTATAATAAACATTGCCCTAAAAAACTAAACAAATCACAGCTAAAAGACTAAACAGTCCCTGGCTAACACCCAGCATACTCAAATCCATTAATATAAAACACCTATATGAAAAACAGTACAGAATGGGTCAAATAACAAGAGAACAAACAAAACGTTACTCATCTAACCTAACGAGCCTGATAAGGAGGTCAAAAAAATTGTACTATCAGAACAGATTACATAACTTAAAAGGTGATATAAAAAAGACCTGGAAAACCCTATCTGAAATTCTAGGAACTAAAAAGATATCCACAAACAGAACAATCAAGCTAACAAAACCAGATGAACCCCTACTCCCAGCTATTGAAACAGCAAACAAACTCAATGATTTCTTCTCCACCATAGGATAAAAGCTGGCAAGCAAAATCCCAAGTTCAAACACTCCACCTAATGACTCTCTCACTGGCACCTATCCGAACAAACTATTCCTAGCCCCGACCAACCCAATAGAAGTTTTACTTATAATCAACACATTAAAAAACAAGGCAGGAGACCTAAATAACTTACCACCTTTTATATACAAAAAAGCCTCTCAAGTTCTCTCACCAATTATTGCAACACTCTTTAACAAATCCATCGAATCCTCTACCTTCCCATCAATACTCAAAATAGCGAGGGTTACCCCCATACATAAAGGAGGAAATCAAACAGACCTGAATAACTACAGGCCGATGTCTAACATACTCTTTCTTTCTTTCAACATGTCGGTCGTTTCCCACCGAAGCGGGGTGGCCGAAAAGGGAAAACGAAAGTTTCTCCTTTTACATTTAGTAATATATACAGGAGAAGGGGTTACTAGCCCCTTGCTCCCGGCATTTTAGTCGCCTCTTACGACACGCATGGCTTACGGAGGAAGAAAAATTAATTTATGGACAGATATATTCCTACTTCACCTCCCACAACATACTCAGCCACTGTCAATTTGGATTCAGGCCTAACAAAAATACAAATGATGCCATTATACATTCTTCTTCTTCTTCTTTCAACACGTCGGCCGTTTCCCACCGAAGCGGGGTGGCCCAAATGAAAAACGAAAGTGTCCCCTTTTACATTTAGTAATATATACAGGAGAAGGGGTTACTAGCCCCTTGCTCCCGACATTTTAGTCGCCTCTTACGACACACATGGCTTATGGAGGAAGAATTCTGTTCCACTTCCCCATGGTGATAAGACGAAATAAGAACAAGAACTAGTAAAAAAATAGAAGAAAACCCAAAGGGGTGTGTATATATATGCTTGTACATGAATGTGTAGTGTGACCTAAGTGTAAGTAGAAGTAGCAAGATGTACCTGAAATCTTGCATGTTTATGAGACAGAAAAAAGACACCAGCAATCCTACCATCATGTAAAACAATTACATGCTAGAAATAATTTACACCGCTCTAGAGAAAAAAGAAATCCCAGTGGGAATCTTCATTGATTTACGTAAAGCTTTTGATACAGTTGACCATGATCTGTTACACCTAAAATTATCACACTATGGTATAAGAGGGCACTCCCTCAACTACCTAAAATCATACCTTAGCAACAGAAACCAATATGTGTACACAAATGGAGCTAGCTCTACCGCACAAACTATTACAGTAGGTGTCCCACAGGGAAGTGTTCTAGACCCACTTCTCTTTCTCATTTACATTAACGACCTACCAAATGCATCTCAACTACTCAAACCCATACTATTTGCAGATGACACTACATACGTTATCTCTCACCCAAGCCCAGACATACTTGCCAACACTGTAAATGCTGAATTGCAGAAAATATCTACCTGGATGATGACTAACAAACTTACTCTAAATATTGATAAAACCTATTTCATTCAGTTTGGGAACAGAGCTACAAATGTACCACTTAACATAATGGTAAACGGGTCCCCTATCACAAAACTCACCGAGGGAAAATTCTTAGGAATCCATCTTGACAGTGGCCTAAAATTTCAGACACATATACAGCAAATTTCCAAGAAAGTCTCAAAGTCCGTTGGAATACTATCCAAGATACGGTACTATGTCCCACAACCAGCTCTCCTTGCCCTATATCACTCACTCATTTACCCCTACCTCACCTATGGAATCTGCGCATGGGGCTCAACATCAATAACTCATCTCAGACCATTAATAACACAACAAAAGGCAGCAGTTAGAATGATGATAAATTCACACTCCAGACAACATACTCCACCAATATTCAAAAATCTAAACTTACTCACCATAAAAGACATCCATACTTTTTACTGTGCCTATTACATACATAGAACAATCTATGCAAACATTAACCCACCACTTAAACTTCTCCTTACCAACTTTAACAGAACACATGACCATAACACTAGACACAGATCACTCCTCGATGTTCCCCGTGTCCATCTAACACTATGCAAAAACTCAATGCATATAAAAGGCCCGAAAATTTGGAATTCATTACCTGTGATTACCAAAGAAACCTTGCCTGTACCCCAATTCAAAACGATGCTAAAAAACCACCTTCTCACCCAAACCTAGGTGCACAATATCAAACATTTCCAACAAAGTTGATTAATCACTAAAATGTAAAAATCTGTTATAAATAATGCATATTGAGCTAACTGTTTCTATAACATTAACAAAAAAATAATTCACTCTCTTGTACTCTGTGTAACTTATATAATGACCTTATAAACTGAAATTGCAATGCAACTAATTGTTTTAAATTGTTTGATCTCGTTCAGTTAATTGCATTTCAACAATTAATAAAGTATTATGTTCAACTTATGTTCAAATTTTACAATTTACATACACAATTATACATATTTTGTAAATTATCAACCATAATTTTTTACCATCTAGTCTACTATTAATTAGTCTTAAGAATACCCACAATGCACAGCATATTAGGGGGCTTTTGGCATGTACACCACATTTATACTTAACTATGTATCATGTCTAAATAACAACATTGTATCATGTCTAAATAAACTATTATTATACATAACAGCATATGTGTAGAGAACCTAGGATAACCCAAAAAAGTCAGAGTGACTTATTTCAGTGTACTTCTTCCATTTTCCTCTTGTTTTTCCTCTTCCAAGTGCTGCTGCACGTCTATTGTGCACCCCATAGTACAAGATAGAGTTATAAGTGCAGCAGCACTTGGAAGAGGAAAATAAAAGAAGTACAAAACAAATTCACAGTATAAAGGGATCAGCTGGTTTGTTCGTCTGTGTGTTTACATTCTGTCTCTCTCGTGGCAGCTTAATTAAGAAATGATTAAACTCGGTGAACAAGGTATGTTGATGGTTATAATAATAATAATAATAATAATGAAGATTAAGATTTATTTCTTGTAATAATAATCGCTCTGGAGTGCTTTAAAATGTCAGCTACGAAACCTATACAAGTGCTGCTGCACTTCTATCTTGTACTATGGGGTACACAATCAAGTTAAAATTTGTACAAATATGTGGTCTTGGAGACTTTAAAAGCTAGTGTACTGAGTGGCTGTAAGAAGGAGAATGAGATACGTGACCCAAGTTCTCATACGGCATACAATTTTTTTTTTTTAATGTTGGAGAGCCCGTCATAACTCTGAGTCGTTGGTAAACGAGTATGTCGTTAAGTGAGGAGAGACTGTAATGTAAATACTGTACATAGGCTGTATACACTAAATATCAGCTTGTTTTGGTGAAAGAAATATTATTCAGTTATTCTCTGTTGTCTTTTGCTTGTTCCCAAGTGGTTATTGCATTACAGCAAGGTATGTAGGCCATATTTACACTTGTGTTCATAATAACAGCACATGCAGCAGTGGGTAAGTTGGAAAAATTTAGATTTAGGAAGGATATAAAAAAGCATTGGTTTGGCAGTAGAGTTGTGGATGAGTGGAACAAACTCCCAAGTAGCATCAGTGAAGCTAAAACCTTGTGTAGCTTTAAAAATAGGTTAGACAAGTACAGTGCTAGTCACGGCATTATGCTAGGTGAGTGCCCCGGCATAATCCCATGATGAAAATCAAAGGCCTACCCTACCATACAAGGGGGTCTTTTTTTGTCAGTGCATTATGCCGGGTAGCAGCCGTTAGCATGATGTCACGGCCTGCCGCCACACTCCACAGTGACTCCTCAGTGCTCACATGGCTGCCGTCATGAGAGGAAGTATTGGACTTTTGTCTCTCATCCACCCCATCTTTTGTCTGGTGTTCCCTTTGGTTTTGGGGCTATACATGTTTGATTATGGGTAAAAGGAAGTCTTTAACACCTGAAACTATAGCTCAAATCATAGGGCTTCACAAAGCTGGGCACAAGACGAAAGAAATAGTGGAGAATGTTGGTGTGTGTGAGCGTTTAGTTAGGAACTGGGTGCAGCGTTTCAAGGCTGGTGGTGGTGTCGAGTTACCATCTGCCAAACCTTGGCCTGGCCCCTCGAAGCCATCTGTTCATACCTTAACTGTGTTAAAGAAGCAGTTAGAGAGTACACCTAAGATAACTGCTGGAGAATTGAAAGAAAAACACCCACATCTTCTCTCAGAGGTGTCTGTAAGAACTGTTAACAGACGTGTGTCAGAACTGGGCTACAGTAGTCACCGCCAGGTTAAGAAATTGATCCTCTCCAAACCACAGAAGAAACATAGGCTGGATTATGCAAAATAACTTCACTGGAATCCTCAACAGGGGTCTGAAGTACTTTGGAGTGATGAAGCAACCTTCACTGTTACCTGTAACTGTGGAAACGTGTACTGGCCCAGAGGTAGTGACCCGCTAGACCCACGCTACACCTGTGGGACCACCAAACACCCAGACTTGCTTATGGTTTGGGGGTGTTTCAGTGCTCAGAGTGTTGGTGAACTCTTTGAGCTTGAACTTGATTTGACCTGAGCGTCGGTAAGATGGGGAAGGAAGAAGGATGGGTAAGGATAGAAATATGGGAAAAGGTTGGGGAAGTGTAGAAGGTGGGAATACAGTGGACCCCGAGTTTTGTAAACCCCAGAAATCGTAAGTTATGTAAGTATAATATTGTCAGTGCTTGTGGAAGTGTATTTTGGGGGTCTGAAAAAGACTAACCTACATGACATTTTTCCTTAAGGGAGTAAATTCGTTCGGTAATGGCGCTTGAGCAGACTTCAGGAATGAAGTTTTACGAAATCGGGGTCCACTGTATACAGGTGAGTGGCACGTCCACTCTGGGCGACATGTGCAGATAAACTGCAGGCATTGTTGATAGGTGTTTGTGATGCTGGGGCGAGTTGTAGCAGCTGATGAGGCGGGTCTGGTTGAACTGCAGGGGCTGGCAGGCGGTTGTGGGAAAGGCACAGAAGGCAGCTGTATTAGGGTCGATTGGAGCCACACCCCAGCTTTAGCTGAATAGCAAAGTGCTGGGAACTTAGACAAGCCGGTGGAGTTTATTCAGTAGAACAGGTGCAGAGATCGTTGAATTTTGTTCTTGAGAGTTGAGTTGCAAGGCAAGCACCCATGGGGTCTTCTTTTAGCTTTTCTGCGAAGGTTGTAGACTATCTCAGTTAAGGTAGCAGTAGAGTTATTGAGGCGGGTGAACTTGACAGTCCCATCTTCGAGTCGCTGGGAAAGGTCTGTGTATGGCATTGCTTTGCTGAATTGTTTTGTGGTATAAAATTTGACATTGTCGTATGCATGTATTGATAAGTTGGTTTGGTGGTGGATGGAGCAGTTGTTTTGGTAGTAGTGGAATTGTTGGGAGAGGCTGACTGGAGTCTTCCTCGGTGGGGTCTGGTGATGGTTAGGCAGCTTCTGATTGGTCCCTCTCAGTGGTGGGGGGTGGGGAGGTCCGCCCGTGGAGGGGTTGGGGGTGGTGGAACATTCTCGATGGTGACAATGTTTGGGAAATGGATTTTAATGTCGCGATGGTGGAGATGCTGGGGGGTAAAGCTGGGCATGTTGTTGAGTTGGAACAGTTCATTTGGTGTTATTAAATGATCCAGGGGCAGCAACATTGTGTACATGGGTTTCATAATGCGTAGAAG